>JBBGZY010000418.1:3615000-3817500 GCA_037952925.1 Lithobates clamitans
CAAGTGTGAAAGGGGCCTAAAGAGTAGTACTGTGGTAGCAGCTGGAGAAATCATCTTCACAGTGTCTGGGTCTTCATTGCAAGCTATATGGCCCAGGGGTCTCCAAACTATGGTTTTCCAGTTATTCAGGAACTAGAATTCCCATCATGCCTAGTCACTTCTGTGAATGACAAAGTTTTCAAAGCCTCATGGGACGTATAGTTCTGCCACAGCTGGATGGCCGTAGTTTGGAGATCCCTGATCAACAACAACTTTCCCCACTGCCCTACATGTCATTTGCTACCTACCCTCAGGCCCTTAGACACGTTCTTCACTCTTGGGAAAATGGAACTTGCACAGATGACGGCTCACTAAAACTACAAAAAATAGGGCATAAAAACATTTTTTTTTAAATAAAAGATTTTTTTTTAGACTATTAGAGAATGTTTTTCTATGCAATAGTATGCTTTTCTTTATTTGACTCCATATATACTTTAAAGGCATATGAAAATCACAGGATACATATTTTGTTACAATGCATCCAATTGTAAATAAACAAGTGTAGAACTTATAAATACATTTTGTAGAACAGTTTTTTCACTTGATTTATCTAATGGATGGTCTTTTGCTTAGTGGCATTTTATTCAACAATATATTTTTTCTGTGGATTTGTTTACACAATGTTATGCAATGTATGTGGATTCTCATTTTTTTAATAGATGTGGATTTTTGCACAGTGATAGTTTGTTTAATTAAACTGGATGTCCCCAGTGGCTTTTTACTGCTCCATTGCTTTCTCCTGCTCCTTAGCTCTGTTATCAGCCTGATAACTTCTGACAAGTTCTCAGACATAGAGATAAAACCAGGTTGAAATTTGTGTTGTGGGAGGTTGCTATAAACAGATTAGCAGACAGCTTGACTTGTCAGAGCACAACTCTGCACATTCCTTTCTTCCTTTGCCTATGTGGGGGGGGGGGGGGGGTGTGCCTTTCCTCCAATCAGCTGTCTTGCTTGTGTGCCCAGACTTCACGCTCAGTGTTGAACAGGAAGAGAAAATCTGTAACAAGATCTGAACTTTCTAAAGAACATATAAAGCTGAAGACAGCAGATATACATGTAAAACTTATGTAGGGAGATTTGTTTCACCCCTGTGTATCATCTGAGGCTGTTCACTTTACTGAGTATATGTGAGGGTTTACATCCACTTTAATATGGTATACATTCTCATTGATTTGTAAAGAGTACATCACTGATGTATTTTATTTTAATTTGTTCAATTCTGAGTTGGTGTGATTGCACCAGGAATCCAGCTGCCCTTTGCATACATTATGTCATTTTTGGTTCTCACACTTTTTTTAAAAGTGATTGTAAAAGACTGCCTTGTAAAACAACCCATTCAGTTAAAATAGAAATGAAAGGCAAAACATTTTTGTATAGATATAAAAAATATATAAATATACTTTTTTCCCCCTTTCCCTCTGTTCTGAGCTGCATAAGAGCTGGGGGAGGAGAAGCAGCAGCACACTGAGCTTCCCAGTGAATGGCTGTGCAGCAGGGGTGTGTCAGGACAAGTCTGATCATTGGAAGAAAGCACACTGAGTTCCCAGCATAGCTAGAGAACTGAACACGGTGAGCGCCCCTGCTTAGTGTGGTCAGTTTTTAATAGGACAGCAAGGGGACTAGCAGGAACACCATGGATTTCAATAAAGGAAGAAATACAAAGAGAACAAGATATCTTCTCATAAAAGTACATGGTACAGCAGGCACATATCAGGAATATGAAGTGTTGGGGTAACAAGCGCTATAAGTAAATTGGGTGAAATAGGGTTAGCAGCAGGGGGGGGGGGGGATACATGTTTCAAGTGTGGAACTTAACATAAATATATAATGTTACCTGTCTAAATATTTTAGGAACTAAATAAACAAATTTAAACATAACTATTTGAAAAAAGAAGACAAAAGAACAAATTGTTTTTATAGACATTTTCTACATTTAAAAATCAGTAGACTATAAAAAAAATTTGACACCTTGGAAGGTATGGTAAGTTATGAGATCATTTTGAAAGTGGAAGCTTTGTTTCTCTTACAAAAGTGGAAGGCTTTTTGGCTCTTCTTGGCCCACCTCACCAAAGCCAGGTTATGCTTTCTCTTAAAAAGGAAATTGTGCAGGGCACGGTAGAGCCTTCTTTTTTAAAAACAAAAGGTGTCTTCTAATGCAGAAGATGTTGGGCAGAGTTCGATAACAAACATCACACTAGAGAGCAGATTCACACAATTCCTTTATGCACCCTGAAAACTATACATTCAGAACCCACATATGGATACTAATGTTACAGAGCCATTTATTCCAAACTGCATATAGCTATTTTAGGTTTGGTGGCTATATTTAAAGCAAGGGTTTTATGGTGTAGGGCATGGAGAGCAATGAGTAAGTAAAAAAACTGAAGTTATGGTAACCTGGGCAAAAGCAATCCACTAAACCAGTATGAAGCACTGTAGAGCCTTTATAGAACAGAACGTATGTACATGTCTCATCACAAATCCCTCTCAAGAAAAGGTTTATTTCTCATTTTAGGACAGCAGGAAGTGACATGCTTATACATAGTTTGTGCTCCTGAGCCAACTGTACAGCCAGAACTGTTGGTTTATAGTACAGATACAGGAAATGGTATTAAACCATGTATTCCAAACTGCATACAGCTTGTTCAGGAAATAGTCAAGGTGAATAGATGATATACATTTGAATGGGGAATAATATAAGGGTGAAGGTATCTAAAAACTAAAAACTAGCTTGCTTCCTTTTACACTTGGCAGGTATAGAAAATTTTAAAGGTCGATACATCCATAGCTGTTTCTATAAGAAATCCGAAGATTACTATGGGAAGACCGTTCTAGTGGTGGGAATTGGAAACTCAGCAGGGGATATCTCTGTGGAAATTAGTAGCAAAGCAAAACAGGTAAAGTCAGTTTTCCCCTGTTTGTCAGTTAAATTCATTCTTCCAAGCTTCTACAATCTGCTAAAGGAGAAGTCATGTTATTCCAAAATTCTTATGTATAGTGATAATTTGGTTTCTGTAGTTATTATTCGCTATTGAGTAAACAACAAGATCGTACACTTATATCTTTTTGCATTCTGTATGGATCTACCTTTTAAAAAGTTTTAATAGATAACGAGATAGCTGTAATTAGATTTCAGCCTACAATATTCTTTAAAGCCCAACTCTGGGCTGTTGGTAAATGTATCTATGCAGTGGGATCCCCCCACACTTCATAAGTAAAATGCTCATATGTAAAAGGGGTAAAGGTACTACAAATAATTACCTTAATTCTCATTGCCCCAGCAGTTGATGCTGTCCTCCATTGTTTGACTCTTCAGAATGTGGGTGGACCTCTCATTTTCAGTGACAATCGTCACAAGCACAAATAGAGAAGGTGAATTACCACAAGAAGAGAGCAATAAAAGGTGACAGGAGTTCCAATCCTTCCTTACCCTAGCCATTACCTAAAAAAAAGGTTTGGACTATACATCCGTTCCATCTTAAACTTATACATCTTATACAACTTCAGCCCCAGAAGGATTTTCCCCTCTTCTTGACCGGAGCACTTTTTACAATTTGGCACTGTGCTGCTTTAACTGGTAATTGCGCGATCATGCAATGCTGTACCAAAACAAAATCTGCATCCTTTTTTTCCCACAAATAGAGCTTTTATTTGGTGGCATTTGATCACCTCTGCAGTTTTTATTTTTTGCGCTATAAACGAAAAAGACCAGAAATTTGGGCAAAAAATGATATTTTCTACCTTTTGTTATAAAAAAATACAATCAACTCAAGTTTTTAGTCATACATGTAGGCCAAAATGCATTCAGCCACATGCCTCGGGTAAAAAAAATTCAATAAGCGTATATTTATTGGTTTGTGCAAAAGTTATAGCGTCTACAAACTAGGGTACGTTTTCTGGAATTTACGCAGCTTTTAATTTATGACTGCCTATCATTTCTTGAGGTGCTATAATGGCAGGGTAGTACAGCCTCCCCCCCCCCCAATGACCCCATTTTGGAAAGTAGACACCCCAAGGAATTTGCTGAGAGGCATGTTGAGCACATTGAATATTTTATTTTTTTGTCACAAGCGATTGAAAAATGACAAAAGAAAAAAAAAATTTACACAAGGTTGTCACTGAAATGACTTTACTTTATTGTTTCACTGAAATGATCTATTGCTCAAACATGCCATGGGCATATGTGAAATTACACCCCAAAAGACATTCTGCTGCTTCTCCTGAGTACAGGGATACCACATGTGTGGGACTTTTTGGGAGCCTAGCCGCATACAAGACCCTGAAAGCCAATCACCGCCTTCAGGCTTCCTAAGGGCGTAAAATGGTGATTTCACTCCTCACTACCTATCACAGTTTCGGAGGCCCTGAAATGTCCAGATAGCACAACCCCCCCCCCCCCCAAATGACCCCATTTTGGAAAGTAGACACCCCAAGCTATTTGCTGAGAGGTATGTTGAATATTTTGTCACAAAGTTTTGAAATTTGAAAAAAAAGGGAAGCAGCAGAATGTATTTTGGGATGCAATTCCACATATACTCATGTCAAGTGTGAGCAATATATAATTTAGTGACAACTTTGTGTAAAAAAAAAAAAAATAATTTTCCCCGAAACTTGTGGCAAAATATAAAATATTCCATGGACTCAACATGCCTCTCACCTAATAGCTTAGGGTGTCTACTTTCCAAAACGGGGTCATTTGGGGGGAGGGGTGAACTTTCCTGGTCTTTTATGCACAACATTAGAAGCTTAGGCCACATAAAACCTACTCTTCTAACCACTTGAAGACAAAGCCCTTTCTGACACTTTTTGTTTACATAAAAAAATATTTTTTTTTTTGCTAGAAAATTACTTTGAACCCCCAAACATTATATATTTTTTTAAAGCAAAGGCCCTACAGATTAAAATGGGGGTGTTGCATTTTTTTTAACATAGTATTTGCGCAGCGATTTTTTCAAACACAATTTTCTTGGAAAAAAAACACTTTTTTGAATTTTTATGCACTAAAACACACTATATTGCCCAAATGTTTGGTAAAATATAAAAGATGTTCTTATGCCCAGTACATAGATACCAAACACGACATGCTTTAAAATTGCACACAACCGTGCAGTGGCGACAAACTACATACATTTTTAAAATCCTTTAAAAGCCTTTACAGGTTACCACTTTAGATTAACAGAGGATGTCTACTGTTAAAATTACTGCCCTCGATCTGACGTTCTCAGTGAAACCTCACATGCATGGTGCAATTGCTGTTTACATATGACACGAGACCAACGCTTGCCTTCGCCTTTGCGCACAAGCATGGGGGGACAGGGGTGCTTTTTTTTTTTTTTTTTTTTTTACATTATTTATTTTGCCTCTGTTATTTTATTTTTTATTTTTACACTGTTCCTTTCTTTTTTTCATTTTTTTAATCATTTTTCTTGTTATCACAGGGAATGCAAATATCCTCTATGATAGCAATAGGTAGTGACAGGTAGTCTTGTTAAAAAAAAAATGGTGTCTATTAGACTCTAGATCTCTCCACTGCCCTCAAAGCATCTGACCACACCAAGATCGGTGTGATAAGACGCTTTCCCAATTTCCCAATGGCGCTGTTTATATCCAGCGAAACCAAAGTCATAAAATGCTCGTAGCTTCCAGATTCTTAGGCCATAGAGATGATTGGACCTGGTCTTCGATCAGCTCTATGGTCAGCTGGTGGAACCACCAGCTGCTTTCTCAGGTTCTCATTCTCAGGGACAGGAGAGCCAGAGAAAACCATGGAAGATGGCGGGAGGGGGGGATATTCCCTCCCACTGCTTGTAAAAGCAGTCTAGAGGCTAATTTACTGCTAAGATTGCTTTTACATGAAAGCTGACCGCTGGCTGAAAAGAATGATGCCAAGATTAACCTTAACCTGCAGGCATCATTCTGGTATAACCACTCAAAGTCCAGCAACATACGAGTATGTTGCTGGTCCTTGTTGGGCATCTAGTGTAATGTTCTTTTTTTTCATGCAGCCTGTGGGCTGAACGAAAAAAGAAAATGATTGATTGGTGGGTATGCCTACCATTAGAACACCGCCCTGCATCCACCCACTTCTAATGATGGGCATACATGCACCATTTTTTTTTTAACTGTGGTGGTGAGTTCCCCTCCTACAGCGCTGGAGTCGCTGATTTACATATCATGAGAGTCAACGCTGTTGCTGTCAAGATAAATAAATCAGTGATGTAGCTGAATGGCATACCTGAAAAGCAAACAATGGTAACAATAAAACATTAACTCAATAAAACAACTTTTTTTCTGTGCCAAAAAAAAAGTAAAAAATATATGCCGAAGCATGGGGGCAATCCGCCCCTAATGTTAGGGGTAAATCACCCCTCCACCCCTGCCCCCATGCTTCGGCATATATGCTCTTTTTTTTCAACTGTGGTGGTGAAATCACCTCCTACAGCACTGGAGTCACTGATTTACGTATCGTGAGAGCAAACGCTGTTGCTGTCAAGATAGATAAATCAGTGCTGCAGCTGAATGGCGTACCAACAAATAAAATAATGATTAACAATAAAACACAGTAAAAGTAAAGTATAAGAGAATTACATACCTGCAAAGAAAACATGATAAAACATAGTAACAATAAAACATTGCAGTTAAGCAAAAATACAGTAAAACAGAGCAGAACATTGAGAGAGAAGAACAAGAAAAACACAACTAATTTTGGCTTTTTTATTTTATATATTTTTTTTCCTTTTTTTATTTTTATTTTTACACTTTTTTTGTAACGGTTCCAGGTTTGGGTCTCTCAAAATGTGATGGCATCTTTGGGGACCCTGTGAAAGTGTGTCCTATGACTGTGCAGCACTGTACCCTACGCTAATACTCTAGTAGTAGTGGAGTGTTAGCAACATTCACCGATGCAGAGACCAGGTTGGTCAGGATAGGAGGGACAATAAAAGCGAGTGTCACGTCTGTATCCACGTTTCCTACAGACACAATATCTTCTTTGGGGGGTTCATTGGGTAGGGGTTCCACGGAGGACATACGGAAAATACCTCTCATGGAGGAAATAGAAGGGCTGTGATGACCTGACCTCTTCCTGGAATTTAAGGAAGGATTCAGTTCGTCCCGACGCCTTGTATAGCACATAAGAGTTCAAGCAGAGCCAATTGAAATAGGTATACAGACACTTTTTCATACCAGCGTCTGGCTCTACGGGCAATTAAGTATGGTGCCATCAACTGGTCGTTGAGGTCCACCCCTCCCATATTAAGGTTGTATTCGTGGACACAGAGGGGTTTCTCCACAACATCAGTCGCTGTTGGAATTTGGACTGTCGTATCTGCAAGAAGGGAGGACAGAACGAAAACATTTTGTGAATCCCTCCACTTAACTGCGAGCAAATGATTACATCTCAAGCAGGCTCTCTCCCCCAGCCTAAGAAAGGAATCTACAAGCCGCTGGGGTAAGCCCTGGCGATTAGATCGCACGGTGCCACATGCGTCAATTCTATAATCAAAAAGGTGACTAAAAAGGTGGCATGCTTGTGTAATAATTGTCCACGTACAAGTGGTCCTCCTTTCTGAATAAGTGTGACACCATGTCCCACACAATCTTACCAGCGCTCCCTATGTAGTCTGGGCAGTTCTCAGGCTCCACGTGACTATCTTTTCCCTTGTAAACCATAAAACTATATGTATAGCCTGTTGCCCTGTCACAGAGCTTATACAACTTGACCCCATATCTGGCACCCTTGCTGGAAAGATACTGTTTGAAAGACAAGTGGCAAAAAACGTAATCAGGGACTCATCAATGCAGACAACTTGATTGGGAGTAAAGAAGGCAGCAAACTGTTGGTTGAAGTGGTTTACAAGGGGCCAAATTTTGTAGAGCCGATCAATTCCTGGGTCACCCTGAGAACAACAGAGTTCATTGACATTGAAGTGCATAAATCGCAAGATCTGCTTGTATTTAGCCCTGGTCATGGATGCAGAGTACACGGGCATATGGTGAATTGGGTCAGTGGACCAATATGACCGCAACTCACTCTTTTTAGTTATTTCCATGAAGAGGGATAGGCCAAGGAAGGTTTTAAATTTGGAAACCGTAATAGGTTTCCAATCTCTGGCAAGGGTCAACTGGGGTGGCGATGAATTGACCAACATACAAATTGCTTTGGTCCACAATAGTTCTATAGAGATATTCTGTGAAAAACAGCGAATAAAAATCAAGTGATGTAAAATCAACTGTTTCCACCTGAATTCTAGGTTGGCCAGTGAATGGGGGAAGTACGGGTGCTGCAGAAGTGGTGGGCTCCCAATTAGGATTGGCAAATGCAGCAGGAAGGGCACTATGGGCTCGATGGGCCTGTCTTTGTCTTCTTGGTGGCTGCGGGACACTACTAATATAGTTCTGGTCAGATCAAAGATATGGACACTATACTGCTAAGGGAGGTGTATAGTGCGTGCATGGGTGTTAGCGCTACTGGCACTAATCTGATGCTGCCTGGGGTGATATGGACCCTAACTGACACTAAAACCTAACTGATATCACCTTCCCATTGATCAGGGGGTTAAACCTTTATTAGTGGGCGGTCTGACGCTATCAAAAAATATCTAACTAACCAGCGTCACCTGTGACACTAATGCGATGATCACGGGTGACAGGGGGTGAAAGGGTTAACTGGGGGTGATCAAGGGGCTAAAACCTTTATTCGGTAATATATGGGGGTACCCTGACACTATACTAACTGACGGTGAAACTAACTGGCTAACCCGTGATACTAATACAGCAATCAGAATATAGATCTATACACTGTATTAGTGACACTGGTGACAGGGGGTGAAAGGGTTAACTTGGGGGGGCCATCAAGGGGTTAAACCTTTATTCGGGGGGTTTAGGGGGTACTGGGGCCTACTAATAACTGCCCAAACACTTATTAGTCACAAATGACACCAATGCAGTGATCAGTGAAAACTGCACTTGGTGACACTGTAACAGGGAGTGAAGGTGTTAACTGGGGGGGAGATCAGGAGATGATCGGGGGCTGACAAGTGTATAGGTGTTAGTGTAGTGTTGTGCAACTCACAGTTAGATGTCCTCTCTCCTCTCTCTGGAACAGAAAAGAGTTCCATGAGGGGAGATTACATAATTTCCTCTGCCTTTGTTTACACTAACAGGCAGAGGACAGTCTCCCATTCACCAGAACTGATCACCAGGTCCAGGCCAGAAATAATTGGCCTGGGCCTGGAGACTGATCGGTTCTAAACTGAATCCAATCACCGCGGATGCGCGCGCGTGCCCCCTAGGCGGCCACGCGCCCGACGTATACCTACGGCGATTTGCCCAGGAGAGCCGACCTACCCCTGTAAAATAAAGGCGGCTGGTTGGCTACTGGTTAAAGGGTTATGGAACACTCTGCTTATAGTTCGGATTTAGCACCACTGATTTCCACCTTTTTGGACTGCTCAAAGAAGGAGGAAGAAGATTTTCACGTGAAGATGATGTGAAAGTAGCAGTGCATCAGTGGCTATGCACTCAATCAAAAAACATTTTTTGCTAATGGTATTAAAAAAATTGGTACAACACTGGAAAAATACATCACAAAAGAAGGTGATTATATAGAAAAGTGATGTAATTTGTTTTTAAAATTCTTAACAAATAGAGTTAAAAAAAGTGCAGAAACTTTTTGAAGACCCCTCATATATAAAGAGGGGTTGAGGGGCGGGACTTTGAGTGAAGCACACGGATGCATTAAAGAAATGAATTTAGAAAATGGTTTATTAATTGAGTCATCTTAGAGCATAAGTTGGGGGTATACAGTTCAGTACATAAATTGGATATCAATACCTCAAATTACATATCACATATACATGCATTGTCCAACCAAGGTTTAAAGCAGTATTTTACAAATACACGGGTCACGTCATAACATGATTAATTGCATTGCAGGGAATACTCGTAAAAGTAGCTTGCGCATTAAAGCGCCATTAGAAATAATAATAAAGATAAGATAAGTAGGAAACATTATTTAAAAAACATACATATTGACTCTGTTAGAAGATAAATGTCAGTATTTTACAGTTGCACAGGTCACTTCAGAGCGTGATTAATTGCAGTGTAAATGATACTGGAAAACAAAAATGGATGCATTAAAGCATCACTTGGGAAAAAAGGAGTACATATACTGGGTGAAAAGAAGCGGCCGTGGTAGGTTCATGAATACACTGTTGTAACGGTAGTTGTTAGCTCTACGCGTTTCGGGACCTTAAAGTCGCTCATCAGGAGCAAAACCGTATTGGTTATCTAAAAAGATGAAAAAATAGGGACATGGGTGGTTATCTGAAAAAATGCATGGGCAAATGCAGAAAATGTGAAAAACCCCACACATATCCATACATTTGTCCCACAAACTTACATGAGCGTGACCACGCATGGGAGAGATCATCGCCGCACAGGACAATCCGGCCAAGGATGCCACTACCCGGAGCTGAGGGGGCCCGACCCGGCAGCGCAGCCAGCAGCGGCAATGGCCCCAAGTAGTGACAGGAAAAAGGTGAATGGGAGGTATGGTGCATGGGAGAAGTGAATGACCCCAGGCGGGGGAACCTGCTGGAGAAAAAACAGCCAGTGAGTGAGGTGCACTGGAATGGAAAGAGAATATTCATCTTTTTAGATAACCAATACGGTTTTGCTCCTGATGAGCGACTTTAAGGTCCCGAAACGCGTAGAGCTAACAACTACCGTTACAACAGTGTATTGATGAACCTACCACGGCCGCTTCTTTTCACCCAGTATATGTACTCCTTTTTTCCCAAGTGATGCTTTAATGCATCCATTTTTGTTTTCCAGTATCATTTACACTGCAATTAATCACGCTCTGAAGTGACCTGTGCAACTGTAAAATACTGACATTTATCTTCTAACAGAGTCAATATGTATGTTTTTTAAATAATGTTTCCTACTTATCTTATCTTTATTATTATTTCTAATGGCGCTTTAATGCGCAAGCTACTTTTACGAGTATTCCCTGCAATGCAATTAATCATGTTATGACGTGACCCGTGTATTTGTAAAATACTGTTTTAAACCTTGGTTGGACAATGCATGTATATGTGATATGTAATTTGAGGTATTGATATCCAATTTATGTACTGAACTGTATACCCCCAACTTATGCTCTAAGATGACTCAATTAATAAACCATTTTCTAAATTCATTTCTTTAATGCATCCGTGTGCTTCACTCAAAGTCCCGCCCCTCAACCCCTCTTTATATACCAATATGGGATGGAGGATGGGATCTGTACGGCCCCCCTTCCTCATACAAAGTCCCACCTTTTTGTTATTTTCCTTTGTTCAACCTACAGGGATGGAAGCACACGGCTGCAATGTTAATTTAGCCCTAGTACTTGATATGGCTGCTTCTCAGCCATCTACACTATTCCCTTATTTCCTTTCCAGTTCTCCCTGTGCAATAGGTGGTTATTTGCACACACCACTGGAACAGCTTACCTCACCACCCAAAACCCCCCCCCCCCCATCCATCTCAACAATACTTTATATTTTTTTAATGCCATTTTCCCATATGTGTAGTGTGAGCACGCATGGGGGTCACTGTCCGTCATTGTGCATATCCTGTGTCACTCTTGTTACTTCCTGGAACTGTGACTAGCACTGTGGGTTTTCCCACCGCCCCCTCCTCCCATAGGGCGGGCGGGATTTCCCCCACTGCTCGTCAGCGTTATGCAATCAGTGTCAGCTGTTTGGTGTCTACTCAGCACCTATAAATCAGCTGACCGGCTTCTCCATCTCCAGCAGTGGGGAGACCAGGTTGACGCCCAGGGCTGGCTATGCCGGGCTCCTTTGGTGTGTTCCCTGTTCCCCACTTGGCTACAGCATGACGTTGGAGGTCGGATCTGGACGGCTCACCCGGTTGGGGTTTTTACCCCCCAAGGTGTGATTGGCACCTCTGTCTTTGATGCTTAATCCTATCCTCACACCACTTTCCTTTGGTTTTCTTGTCCAATTTCACTGTGCAGCAGGCAATCTTTTTTTCACTTTATTCAATCTCATTTGCTTTTTCTCCCTTTTACTCCCCCTTCTCTCTTTCCTCCTCTCTTCCCATTGCCCATCTTTCCTCTCCTTTTCCTTTCTTCTCTTTATTTCTCCTTGTCTTTTCACTATGATCCTCATCATTCCTCACTCTCCACCACTACACATTCCCCCTCATATTCTCTTTCCATTCCAGTGCACCTCACTCACTGGCTGTTTTTTCTCCAGCAGGTTCCCCCGCCTGGGGTCATTCACTTCTCCCATGCACCATACCTCCCATTCACCTTTTTCCTGTCACTACTTGGGGCCATTGCCGCTGCTGGCTGCGCTGCCGGGTCGGGCCCCCTCAGCTCCGGGTAGTGGCATCCTTGGCCGGATTGTCCTGTGCGGCGATGATCTCTCCCATGCGTGGTCACGCTCATATAAGTTTGTGGGACAAATGTATGGATATGTGTGGGGTTTTTCACATTTTCTGCATTTGCCCATGCATTTTTTCAGATAACCACCCATGTCCCTATTTTTTCATCTTTTTAGATAACCAATACGGTTTTGCTCCTGATGAGCGACTTTAAGGTCCTGAAACGCGTAGAGCTAACAACTACCGTTACAACAGTGTATTCATGAACCTACCACGGCCGCTTCTTTTCACCCAGTATATGTACTGCTTTTTTCCCAAGTGATGCTTTAATGCATCCATTTTTGTTTTCCAGTATCATTTACACTGCAATTAATCACGCTCTGAAGTGACCTGTGCAACTGTAAAATACTGACATTTATCTTCTAACAGAGTCAATATGTATGTTTTTTAAATAATGTTTCCTACTTATCTTATCTTTATTATTATTTCTAATGGCGCTTTAATGCGCAAGCTACTTTTACGAGTATTCCCTGCAATGCAATTAATCATGTTATGACGTGACCCGTGTATTTGTAAAATACTGTTTTAAACCTTGGTTGGACAATGCATGTATATGTGATATGTAATTTGAGGTATTGATATCCAATTTATGTACTGAACTGTATACCCCCAACTTATGCTCTAAGATGACTCAATTAATAAACCATTTTCTAAATTCATTTCTTTAATGCATCCGTGTGCTTCACTCAAAGTCCCGCCCCTCAACCCCTCTTTATATACCAATATGGGATGGAGGATGGGATCTGTACGGCCCCCCTTCCTCATACAAAGTCCCACCTTTTTGTTATTTTCCTTTTTTCACCCCTCATATATGTTTTATAAAGACAGACATATTTTATTGACATCTGTAGACATCTGCAGACCTTACAGTCCGATCCAAATGTAGACAACATTTTTGTAAATCAATTCAAATCTTGGGAAATTAATTGTAAAAAGAAACTCTGGTCTACCCAACAACATTTTGTTTTTAACCTTTATTTCAGGCACAGCCCTAAATGAAAGAATCAGGCATTTGTGGACAACTGTGTGAACCAAATAAGCACTAAAACATTACAACCACACTTTTGGATACAGAGCAGAATATACCATTCAATATACAACATTATAAACACACTGAGGTTTATATATTAAAGGCAAATAGACTGTGCACTCTGAGCCCCGATTCACACATGAGCAACACGACTTCAGCGCGACTTTGCAACGCGACTTGTAACTATTTACAACACGACTTCAAGTCGCCCCCAGTATAGGCGACTTTGCCTGTGGCCAATCATAGCTAATCAGCTTTTGTGACATAATTCTTGTTCCTGTTCTCTTCCTGTTTCCAAGTCCCCTAGTAAACCGAGGAGAATGTTGTCTTTGCGTTCGTTAATGACAGCTGTCATAAAAGCTGGTGTAGCAGTGTTGGTGGAAGAGGAGGAGGAGGAAGAAAGGAAGCAGAGGATAAGGATGAGAAGAAGACGTAGATATTGGATACATCCTATAATCGTAAACAGAGATACCAGAGGCCAGTTCTGGGCCATGTTCCAAAATTTGCGTGGTTATGATGACAAGTTTTTCAATTATACCAGGATGTCTATCGCAAGGTAAGTAAAATGTGATATGTGGATATGCAAAAAAAAAAAAAATGTTTCATAGTTCTTTACTTAATTGTGCAAAAGGTCAATATATACATATAATGTATATATATAATATAATATATATAATAATTAAATAATATATAATGTTCTCATTCAAAACGATTTGCTGATGTGGCTGCACTGATGGGCACTGATGGGCATTAATGGACACCGATAAGGGCACAGAAAAGGCGACACTGATAGTAACAGATAAGGTAGCACTGATAAGACAACACTGATGGTTGGCATTAATGGGTGTCACTGATGGGCAATGATAGGTGGCTGTCACAGAAGTTCAATGATAGGCGGCACTGTGAGGTGACACTGTAGGCACGGATGGGTAGTACTGTGGTCACTGGTATGTGGCGCTGATGGGCAGTGGTTAACTACACTTTGATTTATATATTTGTTTTATACTCCAAGATAAAGAATTTCTGAGCCCCCTTTTAGATATCTGTTTTTTTATCATTGACCCTAGAGAATAGGGCATATTAAATTACCATCTTTTTTTTTAACAGTTTTGACGAATTGCTTGGTCTGCTTTCCATCCATCTGGAGCGACAGAACACATCATGGAGGAGGAGTATCTCACCTACTGAAAGACTGATAATTACACTAAGGTAATCTATATTTAATTGGATGCACAAAAGTAACTGTGCTTCTCCAATGGGTCACATGAGTGCAATTCTTTTGCACTCCTGTGACCCCTTTTCAGCATACAGTGGTCAGAAGTCGGCTCTGCGCTGACATCACCAAGATCAGTTCAGGCAGCGCATTATGTTGACTACTAAACTTATTTATCCACCAGCTGCCTGAACTCCTCTTATCAAGCCGCTCCATGCTACTCCACGGTTCAGCGCTTCTCGCAGTCTGGAGGAGTAGAGCTGGAGACCTGAAGAAGCGGCAGTGGACAGATGCAAAATTGGTGCGATGCTGCATCCACCTAGCTAATTATCATTCTTCACAAAAACAAAAATGAACAAATGTAACACACAAACATCCATAAATTTCGTAAAACATTTTAATATAATTAAACCCAAACATTAGATCTACTAAACATGCGATCTTTTTTTTAAAATTTTATGTTTATTCACAATTGCTGATAGGAAGGGACATATTCAGAATAGGAGGTGACACTGCTGGTGGAAGGGCTTTGGGATGGTGCACCAAAGGTGGAGGGAATCGGGGAAGGAGATGGATACGGGATTGGTGGACGGGAAAAATTCTGCATAGTGCCATACTCATCCGAGTATGGCCTAAATCGAGATGGATAATACCGTTGGCTTCTGGGCGGTGGAGGATTGGAGTAATGATAAGCACCGGATGGTGGCGGTGGTCCAAAATTTGGGGAGGAGCCAATAGATTGCTCATTTAATTTATCCATCACTGCTTTCTTTGCGTTATGGCGTCTGTCTTCTGGTAATTTTTTAAGCATTCCAGCCACCATGAGCCCGAAAGCATGCTCTTCAGAATCCAGATCGTCTAACTTTTGATTTAGCCGATCCATGAGGTCTGCGAATCTCTGCATGTTGTCAACACGACTGCCACATGGTCTAGCAGTGCGTGTTGACCTTGCTTGCATTGGCTCAGGCTCAGGCCCAGGCCTTTGGACTTGACTAGGGCCAGCTGTCTCCTGTGTATCCAATATTTCGGGGTTCATCTCCTGGGTAATTGTTTCATCCACTGAGCGATGTTCCTGCAGCCCTTGAGGTTCCGGAGGTGACTCCTGACCTTCCTGAGCCACTTGCCAACTGGATTGTGTTCTGTAATAAAGATATAATACTGTCAGGCACAACCTTCTTTATATAACTGTATAGTAGCACTTTGATAATATGAAATATGTTATCTCACTCTCGCAGCTCCATGCTTGGTCTCAAAAATTCCAGCTCCTCTGCATGGACATAGGGTACCACCCTTTTACTGCCTGATCCACTTCTGGCCTCCAAGAGTTTGCGTAAATAACGCTTGTAGCAGTCTCTCAGGCCCTTCCATCTAACTTGTATTGCTGTAACTGCAAAAAAAAGAAATTGAAAAATAACCAATTATGTATTTTGTCTTTCAGGTACCTTGCAACCGGTCATTCACTAGTTAGCCTACACTATCAGTTCTTGGTGGGCAGGTCGACTATCAGTTACATTATCAGAGAAACCTGCCAAATCATATGGGACGTGCTGAACCCAATTGTTATGAAGAGACTGACACAAGAGAAGTGGCAGGATATTGCAAGAGTATTTTGGAGTCGTTGCAACTTCCCAAATTGCATTGGAGCCATAGATGGCAAGCACATACGTGTCGTTAAGCCTGTTGGTAGTGGCAGTATGTATTTTAATTATAAAAAATATTGCTCTTTTGTACTACTTGCCGTGGCAGATGCAAACTACTGCTTCAGCTATATAGATATCGGATCATATGGAAGTACCTGCGATTCCCGTATTTTCATAAATTCATCTCTTGGTCAAATGCTAAGAAATAACCAGCTACATATTCCTGACAACTGTCCACTTCCTGGCACTAGTGAACCCCCACTACCCTATGTCTTTATAGCTGATGAGGCTTTTGCATTGGGGCAACACCTAATTAAGCCTTACTCGAACCGGAATCTAAATACACCAAAGAAAGTCTTCAATTACCGTCTCACAAGGGCAAGAAGGGTGGTTGAGTGCACCTTTGGCATTCTGGCTAATAAATGGCGTGTGTTACACACGCCTATAGCCTTAAACATCGAGAACGCAATTATTGCTGTCAAAGCAGCATGTGTGCTCCATAATTTTGTTAGAGTACGTGATGGGTACTGTTTTGAGGATTCCCTAATGCACGACCTGGAGAGTGCACACCTCAGCTCTACTAGGGGATCTACAGATGGTAACAGTGTTCGAGAGGCATTTACCTCATACTTTGTTTCACCGGCTGGTGAAGTAGAATGGCAGTTGGATGCTATTTAATAAACCAATTACTCAGTTATTTTAATATATATTTTTCTGATCTTGCTGTTTGTTGAAAGACTGTATAGGTAATGAGTTAAGTTTTATAATAATTTTGTAATACTTTACTATACTGTGGATAATGTATCGCATACTATTAGTTGGTTTTATAGAAATAAACTGTTATAATAAAATAAATCATACTTTGTTTTGGCCTGTATTGATATTGATCATTCATTATGACATGTATGTCATGTGGTACCCAATGAATATAGTCACACGACAAGGCATACACCATGATTTGGCTATGTTTCCACTTGTGCGACTTTTCATGCGATTTGGGCCTGAAAAGTCGTATGTCATGTGGTACCCAATGAATATAGTCACGCGACAAGGCATACACCATGATTTGGCTATGTTTCCACTTGTGCGACTTTTCATGCGATTTGGGCCTGAAAAGTCGTATGTCATGTGGTACCCAATGAATATAGTCACTCGACAAGGCATACACCATGATTTGGCTATGTTTCCACTTGTGCGACTTTTCATGCGATTTGGGCCTGAAAAGTCGTATGTCATGTGGTACCCAATGAATATAGTCACGCGACAAGGCATACACCATGATTTGGCTATGTTTCCACTTGTGCGACTTTTCATGCGATTTGGGCCTGAAAAGTCGTATGTCATTACACAGATATTGCTTCAGGTCGCATTAACGAAACAAAAATTGATGGAAATGCGCGCATGTTTGGGGACACAATAGTGGAAACATAGTCGTCCATATTCGTCCATAGAATGGAATGTTTAATTGCGCAACACCCGTATAATAAACAGACATAAGAAAATTGTTAACTTACGTTTTTCACTATATTGGCTATTGGTCATGATGTCCCAATCTTCAAAGGACCCACGGCAGATCTCCAGCCACACATTGTCCTTCTTGATTTGATCTCTATATGTGGGATCGTCTTTGTCATAGAGACATGGGCGCTGTCTCACAAGCCTTATCAGACATTCGTTATCTATTGGCTCGCGGTGAACCACCTCCCTTCTGCTCACAGACATTCTGCTCAATACTACTGTCGGCAAGACAAAATGGTGACAGTGATGTGACAGAGTGATGGAGGAAGGGAGGGAGGGAGGGAGGGGGCAGCATGAGCTTTTTTTTTACTATTTCCTGTCAAGTCGCTTTCATATAGATGGGGATCCGACTTGCAGGCGACTTACATTGAGTTGAATGGGTACAAGTTGCCTACAAGTCGGATAGAAGTAGTACAGGAACCTTTTCTGAAGTCGGAGCGACTTCAGTAGTGTCAATTAAGACGCTCCCATTGACTACAATGCTAATCTAAATGCAGAGCGACTTGGGGCGACTTGGGGCGACTTGAGGGCTCCCAAGTCGGATCCCAAGTCGTTGTAGTGTGAACCGACCCTGACAGTGCAGTTGCACTCTGCAGTGTCTAACTGAGAACCAGGGAATTGAAGATAATGTGACTAGGAACTAGGAGTCTTATTTCACCTGTACCTATACTTTGTGTACTGGCAAGGTACCCCGTGTCACTACCTGAGAAATATGGAGTGCTTTATAATATTGCAACATGTCAGGGAGCCCTATCCCTCATTGCTTAGAGAGGTTGAAGTGTTCTTGAGTGGTTTTTTCATCCATAGGAATATCGATATCAAAAAAACATATATTGGTGAAGGTTGCCTGTGGTACATAAATGGGGAGTGTGTGAATTAAGTATAGAATTTGGGTTGATGTAGAAATTTTGAAGGCATTACATCTCCCAAACGAGGTCAGGGTTAGAGCTTACCAGATGCAAAGGTCTGAATGGATCAACCAACAAGAAGCAGAAGAATTTTGAGGGGTATCTGGTTCCAAGATCTTAAAGACAGACTGGGACCAGTGAAATGGACATGTCTTCCTTAGTCATGCCACCCTGTCCAACAGTATGTTGATATTGAGTGCTTCAGAAGTCGTTTTAAAGTTATGTACCCATTAGGGATGAGCTTCGAGATTGAGTTGAATGTAAGTACGACTTGAACATTGGGTGTTCACCCATTCGCTGAACAGAGAATTTTATGGGGCATTCGCGGCAATTTTGAGCGCCTCATAATGCACTGCAAGACTGCAGTGCATTGCTGTGTGATGACTGGCCAAAGCACACACCTGACCTGCATGCTTTGGCCAATCACAGCACGCTCCTCAGCAAAAGCCATAATTGGCCAAAGGCAGGGTGCCTTTGGCCAATCATGGCTCAGGGGGACTAAGTC
The DNA here is from genome assembly GCA_037952925.1 of Lithobates clamitans. Taxonomy (NCBI): domain Eukaryota; kingdom Metazoa; phylum Chordata; class Amphibia; order Anura; family Ranidae; genus Lithobates; species Lithobates clamitans. Next base: position 3,634,310 of record JBBGZY010000418.1, read on the forward strand.
CACATCCCACACTATATAAGGCTGCTTACACAGCGCCCGTATAGTGTGTTATAGTGCACGGAAATAGAGATTGAGCTAGATTAGGCAGGCAGGATAGTTAGTGGCTGTGTATTTGATATATATATATATACTTTGCATGCAGTGTAGTCCCTATTTACAGTGTAAACTCTATATCCAGTCAGTACAGGCAGTATATTTGATATATACAGTCTATTAGTATGTATATATATATATATATATATATATATATATATATATTTATATACACAATATGAAAAGCCGTGCTAAAAATAGTCCCAATTATTATAAGAGGAATCTTGATTGAATGTCATCACAATATATATCCATGTTTGAAGAGGTAAGATAAATCCTTTTCCCAATGGTACCACTGTGATTCACATCAGAAAAGTGCACCGTCACCTTAAGAAAGACTTGCTAACCAGATAACAAGCAAAATAAGCATATGGCTATAGCCCAGCCAAGGCCACTGCTTGCACGGATGATCTTAGAAATAAATATCACAAGTTAGATGGCTGTATTATCTTTCACACACTGGCACCACTGTGTAGTCCGTAAGCATCTCTTTCAGCAAAAGGCCCACAAAAAAAGACTGTAAATAGTGTAATATTGTCTAACTTTTTAATAATATGAACACTAATGCACTTACATTTACTTGGTTTTAAAATCACATATAAAACAGGGCCGGCTGGCTAAAAACAAACACCTGTCCTCCTAGTATGAAAGCATGTTGACGTCAACACGTACCCGCGTTTTGTCATATGCAACATTGTCAATGGGGAATGGGCAGCGTATTGACTCACCACCTTTTAACAGGGCCAGACCTCGTTCTGAGTATCGAGTGTTTGGCCACAAATGCCATATTGGAACTGGGCAGCCCTTCCATAAACAAGGAAAGACGGCCAAAAACGAAATTAGAAATATAACTTAAAAATATATAAAAAATATATATAAAAATGATATATAGAACAAAACTGAAATAAATAGGAATATACTAAAAACCTTAGCTTAAACAATTAAACCACCAAAAGAAAAATATAGCCCGATGAGAGGCACTAACCCCTTTACAGGCCATAATAAGTGGATATGTACCTTGTAATAATTTGAATACATTTTAGAATTACCCAATGTAAATCTATTGTTAAGATTATGTGAATTATATGCATATTACAACACAAAACACCCCTAACATGAAATAAATATTATATATAAGGACCAAATAATGAATTTAATTCTATAGATTGTGAAATGTGTACTAAATATAATTAAATATTCAAATATTAGGTGTAAATTAAATATGTGATAAATAAATTAAATGAAATTAATAATAAAACCAGTAACCCCCATGAAATATAAGATTTAGTAATAATATACAAACAATATTAAAAAATATTAATTAGTATAGAATAAAACTAATTAAGTCAACTAAATGAATATCCTAAATAATTAGGCCTACACACTTGACATTATGAATTGTCAATGAAAGCATTCACATCAACATCCATGTTCAACCCATAAGGGGCATAGGTCTTGAGCTTGTGGATCCAGGACATTTCTAATTTAGATATTTCCCTCACTAATGATCTACCCCTCCAATGGGAACTGAACTTGTCAATACCCCAAAAAAATGGTCTTAGAAGGGTCTTTATTATATGAAAGCAAATAATGTTTGGACACGGAATGGTTTTTAAATCCAGTTTTGATATTGGTAATATGCTCATTAAGACGAACCTGTAAGGGGAGTTTGGTCCTCCCTACATACTGAAGGCCACATGGGCACTGCAATAAGTACAACACCCCCACTGTGGAGCAAGTAATAAACGATTTAATCGTATATTTTATCTGTGTACTAGTGAAAATAAAGCTGGTGGTTTTTCTATGAGTGCAACCACTCAGAGAACACACCCTACACTTCTTACACTGATAGAACCCAGTTAATTGATGGAAAAAAATGATTCTATTAGTGGGAGGATTAAGGATATTAGTGGCCACTCTATTCCTTATTAAAGGAGCCCCTTTAAACACCACCTGTGGTCTAGCAGGTTACACTGCCTTCAAAACTCTATCGTTATTCACGATATGCCAGTGCCTAGAAATTATTTGCTTAATGCTCCTATGTTGTAAAGTATAAATGGTCACAAAGGGAACCACTGAGGAAAAAGATCCATCTGTGCACGATGGCCTATCTAGGAGTAGGTCTTCCCTATTCATGGCCTTTACAGATTCCAATGTATCGGTCAAGAACTCACTAGTATAGCCCTTCTCCAAAAATATACAGGTTAGGGTCTCGGCTTGTGCAAGAAATTCACCCTGATCAGAACAGTTCCTTTTGACCCTCATATATTGTCTCTTTGGAACCGACATAAGCCAGGGACCATAGTGGCAACTATTAACAGGAACATAAGAATTCCTGTCGGTAGACTTGAAGAAAGTAGACGTAGCAAGTCTATCCCCTTTGTCAATGATCTTCAGATCCAAGAAATTGATCTCTGACTGGCTCATCTCATAACTTGAGTGTATCCCCCTATGGTTGACATTCAGAGATGTAATAAATTCCTGCAATTCCAGGCAATCACCATCCCATAGGAGGAGGATGTCATCAATATACCTTGCCCACAAGACTAATTGAGCTCTATGCTGGGCATAGATGACATCCGCCTCCCACTTGGCCATAAAAAGGTTGGCCAAGCTGGGGGCATGTTTAGCCCCCATTACAACCCCTCTGTCTTGATAAAAAAATTGATTGTCAAACCAGAAGTAGTTGTGGGAGGCTGCATATTCTAATAGTTCCATTATGTAAGACACCTGGCAATCAGAAAGTCCAGAGTCCCGATCCAAAAAACCTTTCACTGCTTTGAACCCCAAATCATGTGGAATAACAGTGTATAAAGAGGTGACATCAGCCATCACCAACCATACACCATGTCTTAAAGTCACCTCAGAAAGCATATTGATAACGTGCCATCAGTCTTTAATAAACAAGGGCATTTTACGAACCAAAGGTTGCAAATAAAAATCAATATATTTGCCCACCAGGGATGTAATGGAATCAATGTCACTGACAATTGGGCGACCCGGGGGGCAGACAGGATTCCTATGAATCTTTGGCAAGTAGTAGATGGTTGGTGTCCACGGCGCCTTGGGCACAGAAAAAAACTCCCTTTTTTATTTAGGATCCCAGCCTCAAGGCCCTTAGCAACAATCCTCTCTAAATCCCTCTGGTACTTGAGTTTGAGATCAGAAGGGAGGGGTGTATAGGTATTGCTATCACCTACTATTCTATACATTTCGGTCATGTAGTCCTCTCTATCCAAGATTATAATCACACCCCCTTTATCAGCAGGCCTTACAATATGATCCTTGTTGTTATACAAGGAATCCAGATCTTCTTGTAATACCTTATTATTCCTAGCCTTTTTGATCTCTAGATGTTCTAGATCTCTAAGAATAGCATCCCTAAAAACCTTTAATGATGGTGCCAAAGCATCAGAAGGGTTAAACGAGGAAGCATTGGACAACCCGGAGTGAAGAAACTCAGTGGTCGCCAATCTGTTATCTTTAATGGGGTTACTGATCAAATATATTTTAATGATTAATTTTATTACAAATTTGTGTACATCCATATAAGTTTGAAATTTATCCAAACTCTTGGGTGGCACAAATTTGAGCCCCTTATGCGAAACCACTTTTTCTGGGTCTGTTAGTAATTTAGTGTTGAGAATATCCCTTTTTCTCCTACATTTTGGGTCTTTTTTGTGGTTCGTAGGTGCCTCCCCCCTCTGACTCCTTGCCTTTTTCTACTGGCCTTTTGATGCCTTGATTCGGTTTGGAAAAACTCCAACTACCCTGCCCATTAGGAGCTGGGCATCCTAAGTTAGATGTATTAACATTACCGAGTGGGTATGATGAAGTAGGGTTGGCATATATATAAATATACTCTGCATTCAGCGTAGCCTATATATACAGTGCATTCGGCAGTGTACAGTTTCTAATACAGTGCAGGCAGTGTACACAGTATATAATACAGTGTGTACAGTTTCAAATGCACCAGGCGGTGTACACAGTATATAATACAGTGAAATATACCCATCATGTCCGGAAGGCCTCCAAGGAGAGGCAGACGCTCACAGGCCACTAAAAGAGGGCAAGCAGCCTCTGAAATAATATTTAATAGCAGGAACCGGTGCTGCATCCAACAAGAGTAACTATGAGGGGTTACAGTATTCTGGCACCACCAACACCTAAGGCCCAATGTTTTTGCCCCTGTTTAACACGGGCATGTAATTACAATTTTTCAGCAGAGTATATAGTGCAGTCCGTATAGTGTATATATACTGCAGTTCAGAGTATATATAGTGCACTCAGTGTAGTATATATAATACAGTGCAGGGTATATAGTGCAGTGTACAATATATAATATAGTGTATTGAAGTGGTTAAGGTAAGCCCTATGACAGAATTAAGAAAAAAAATGGCATTGGGTTCCCCCATCCATCCCAGGCCCTTTGGGTCTGGTAAGGATTTTGGTGGGGACCCCCACGCTATTTTTTTTAAATGTTGGCGTGGAGTTCACCTTAATATCCATACCAGACCCGAAGGGCCTGGTATGGACTAGGGGGGGAACCCACGCTGTTTTTTAAATGATTTTTTATGTACGGTATATACTCGAGTATAAGCCGAACCGAATATAAGCCGAGGCACCTCATTTTGCCACAAAAAAACTGGGAAAACTTATTGACTCAAATATAAGCCTAGGTTGAGAAATGCGCAGCTACTGTAAGTTGAAAAGAGGGTCAACAATGCTCATTTGCAGCCTCACTGTGCCCATTTGCAGCCATAGGTCCCCCGAACTTCAAACTTGGTAGTTAGGGGGTTCCTAGATGTCCCCTAGCTGCAGCCAAAATTTGGGGTCCTAGCACCAAGTGGCCCCGAGATACCACTTGGTTCAGAAAATGTCATTCTCTGCTGCAGAAAAGTGCTTGACTCGAGTATAAGCCAAAGGGGGCATTTTCAGCACAAAAAAATGTGCTGAAAAACTCGGCTTATACTCGAGAATACACAGTATATTGCCAGGATTTGGCAATACATTACAGCCGTGAGCAATTTTAATTTACATTTTTTCCTTTAGAAATTACATTTTGCTGTGGTACTTTTCTAAACATGGGAAAATGCGCTATTTTACAAGCAGACTAAGGGGACGCCCCAGGCACGATATTTAAAGGAATATTTCATTTTTATTGTTTCACTTTAAGCATTCGTAAAATCACTGCTCCTGAAAAAACAGCCGTCTAAGAAAGTTTTTTTGCATTGATACATATACACTGGGGCAGTACCCTGGGTCCCCAAACACTTTTTGTGGCAATAACATTCATATAAGCCTTTAAAATTAGCACTTTTGATTTTTCACGTTCGTGTCCCACTTTAACGGTGTTCGCATGTTCGCACAAATTTTTCATCTGTTCGCAAGTTCTGGTCCGAACCAAACCAGGGGGTGTTCAGCTCATCCCTAGTCCCAATATTGTTTAAAAAACTCTAAGAGAGTCAGGATAGCAGTTTCAGGGCTGGAAATAAAGAGGAGAAAATTGTTAGCATACGCCACTATGTTATGTTCAAGGTGTCGACAAGACCTGAATGGAGGAGTTTGACCTTATCATGCATAAAATATGTTTCAGAGTTAAAATGAATATCAGCTGGAATAGGGAACATCTCTGGCATGAACTATTGGTAAGGAGAAAGTAGTCTGAACAGGTCTCATGGACATAAATTGCTTTCTGTGGGTGGAGTACAGGGCCATACGAGCCATCGTGTGGGTCCCTAGGCTGATGTACATCAAAGTGGATTTTGGAAATTGTCAGTCCACTCGGTCAAAGGTCTTCTTGTAGATAACAAGATCAATGGGAACACTTCTGACTGAGCCAAGTGGATAAGGATAATGACCCTTGTGATGTTGTACCTCATATCTCACTGTGTGACAATGCCAATGCCAATTTGCTCACCCTGTACAATCTGATGTACATGTACAATCTGAGGGATACTGGGCACGGAGCCTGTTAGCCACAATTCCAGAAAAAAAGCTTGAGGTCAAAAATAAGGAAGGCTATTGGACAATAACTACCATATTAAGTGGTGCTTTTATCTGTTTTCGTTATCACTGTGATGTTTGTCCTGGAGTTGTGCGCTCACAAAAAGAATGGGGAGAGCGACTCCTGAAAGATTTTGTAATAACTGAGGGGTAGGTCCACAGGGCCTTGGATTTTTGCCTGTCTTAGAAGAAGAAATTGCCACCCAACACTATTTTAATTTTTTCTTGTTCCAGAATAACTTAAATCATTAAATATAACCCCTGACCAAGCTTATGTGCTACCTGCCCTGACCTCAGCTTTTCCCCGGACTCTGCTTCTGCCTTCCTCTCATGCCTTCTCTGCTTCACTGTTGTTTACCTTGGCCTGTGACCTGGCTATTCTCCTGCCTGCCGCTTATGCCTGATCGGATGTCTGTTACTGACCTGGCTTGTCTGACCCTGCATCCTGCTCATCCAGCCTGCTACAGCTCCTCCATGCTAGTATGCTCTCATCTTGCTTCTGCTCTACTCAAGTTACTGCCACCTGTCGTCAGTCAGCTCTTCACCTTTCAGCCTGCCACCAGCATGCATTGCCTACTGCACCTGCCTGCTGTCCGAAGCTTCTGTCTCCTGGCTTCCATCCAGTGGACTGTCAGCTACCACCAGCGCAGACTACTGGACTGATCATAGGCACTCATACCTGACTAGGCTGTCGTGGCTGCTGCTACACTATCAGCTGCCCCTGAGCTGGAGCTGTAAAAGGGGCCTTCCTCTTCATGTCAGGCTCAATAACCATGTACATGATGGGTGCTTTAGAACTTAATTATGTCAGCACTGCGCTTATGTGTTAAGAGGGGTTCCCACTAGCTTTCTTGAACAACCCATCATGATCACCCAGCTGATGGGCATATGGTGTGGTATCATCCATGTTCAGAAAATAAAGGGTTCTGTGGTTCCTCCCTCTGACTACTGCATCTCTGCTGTATCATTTAGTCACATAGTGGCTGGCGTAAGGGACCTCCCTGTAGGGAACATGCTATCTGACATACCTGAGAGTGTTGGATTGCAGTGGTAATTTGTTCCTATTGTGTTCTCATCCAAAAACCATTACAGTTATTTTTAGATAGAACTAGCATAAGTACATGTATGTGTCTTGATACCAGCCTCCTGTAATCTGCCCAACAACAGCACTCAAAAAGGGAGAGGGAGCCATTCAGGATTCTAATGTATTACACAGTGCTGTCAGCTTAATAATGAACATGCTTAATGGATGGGAGAGCACCATTAAAACCTCATCAGTGTAGTGATTCATCTTTATTGTTCATGAAACTAAAGTGGAACAAATAGTTCTGCTCCGGAAAGGATTGACAGTGTAATAACTACCTCAGTTGTGGCTTTTGAAATAGCTCTCAAGCCTTCTTGGCTGGATTGGGCCAGATTTGTCTTCACCTTGTAACAGGGGGTAACTGGGAACATTACTCACTTGCCGTACTTGCAGAAGTTTTCAGTGGCTATCACTATATGCCTAGGCTTCCAATGCACCTTAGCAATACCTAAATCTTTATTCTAAAAAAATGACTTTAGGTATCCCATTTTTTAAATGCATGTGTCTGTGAGGATCTTTATGTATCCATGACATTGTATAGCTAGTAGTAGTTATTCACATTCAATCTAATTTTTTCTGTAATTTTGAAGCCATACATGGTGTCTCTTTAGTTCTAAAGAGTGTCAGGAAAATACTGCAAATTTATAGCCATGCGGGTAACTCAGTAACCTAAACCCAATCACCATAGAATTTGTCAAGGAAAATGTTGATTGACTAAAAACATCATAAAAAGTGTGAAAGTTTGCAAAACCCACCATCTTATAATTACATAATCTAAGCCCTGTGGTGTCATGAAGTCTGAGATAGGTGTTAACTTTAACAGGTACATTGCTAAAGGTGTGCAACCAAAGGCAGAGGGGTGGTCAAGTCTGCTTTGGTTCCTTTTGATCCTGAAGGATCTTTTCAGCCGCCTACTGTGTTAGAGTCTCCAACTTGATACATGCAATCAGTTGATATGAATTCAGAGTCAGTGACCTAGAAATTATTAAAGCCTTTGGATAGGCATGACAACCAGGCAACTAGTATTTTTGAAAGAAGAGGTAAGCATTTGCAGCTTACATATTTACTCAAAAAGAAAATGAATAAACTGCGCTAAGTGCCACAAATATTAAATAAATATCACATTTGAAACTGATGCAACTTTAAATTGAAAGAATTGCTAGAAAGTCCCATACAAATTATTTGTAGCAAACAGAAAAACTTTATGCAATAAAAGTCCCAAATAAAGTGCTCGTGCTCTACAAAGTGGATGCGAATCCGTGCTTGATAAGTGCTCACAAGACAGTGTCCCCACATAGATGTGAACTCACCCCTCCAAATGGACCAACTATTTCTAGTTTGGTCAATCATGCATGTGGGGCAGTCCCCGTGGGTCCTCTATGGACTGGTTTGGTTTGGGATGGATGTTCCTAATATGAATGGATATGACAGAAAGAACTGTATTCCTCTATGGACTAACGTTGTTTGGGACAGGTGTTCATCATGTAAATAGACATGACAGAAAAAGCCTCATTGTGCAGCAACGTTTAAAAGATTTATTCCAGGTAAAAAGACAAAGTAATTAAACTCACATGTAAGGGTGCCTAAAAGCCTGGCTTTTGTGAACAGCAGATAAGTTCCCTAGGAATCTTCCCATAGGCAGTAGTAAGCTGCCGCAGTGGTATACTAATTGATTTCCGGGACCGGAAGTGTGTCGCAATGACGCGGACCAACCTCTACGCGTTTCAGCCAATCAAACGGGCCGTCTTCAGGAAGTTGGGACAACTTCCTGAAGATGTGAGTTTAATTACTATGTCTTTTTACCTGGAATAAATCTTTTAAACGCTGCTGCGCAATGAGCCTTTTTCTGTCATGTCTATTTACATGAGGAACACCTGTCCCAAACAATGTTAGTCCATAGAGGAATAAGGTTCTTTCTGTCATATCCATTCATATGAGGAACATCCATCCCAAACCATACCAGTCTATAGAGGACCCACGGGGACTGCCCCACATGCGTGGTTGACCAAACTAGAAATAGTTGGTCCATTTGGAGGGGTGAGTTCACATCTATGTGGGGACACTGTCTTGTGAGCACTTATCAGGCATGGATTCGCATCCAGTTTGTAGAGCACGAGCACTTTATTTGGGACTTTTATTGCATAAAGTTTTTCTGTTTGCTACAAATAATTTGTATGGGATTTTCTAGCAATTCTTTCAATTTAAATTTGCATCAGTTTCAAATGTAATATTTATTCAATATTTGTGACACTTAGTGCGGTTTATTCATTTTCTTTTTGGTATTATTTTGCACTTGCAAAGTTTTTATTCACTTCAGCTGCCGATCTATTTTTTATTAAGTTATTCATACTAGTATCTAGAAATTCTTTGGCGCTTTGGTTTTTTATCTATTTACATATTTACTCAAGCTAGTTTCCTTTCAGTGGTATAAAATATTGGTATTAGGAAGATGTTTTCTTCTTTCTCTGTGTAGTATCACATTAAAGCATTTCTGCCAAGGAGTAATTGGTAAATCTAGGGACCATATAAACTCACATAAACTCCAGCTGAAAGAGATCAAAGTTAAGATCAGTGCCATCTGTGATTGACCTTTAGTAAACAATCCAGTTAATTTAGTTAAATTGTATTTGGGCTGCATATGACCTCAAGGCAAAAACGTGCGCAAAGCTTCATCGTGACTAATCTAGGTCAGTGCACTCTGGATGAACCTTATGCAATCTACCAAAAAAGTCAATGCAAATTTGGGAAACCGGTAATGTGAAATAAATGCAAGTGATGTCTAAATAACAGTGCATATTCTTTAAAGTGTCCTTCCCGTTCTGTGGCAATATGAATTATTTTATTTTATATTTGATGTTATTGCACACATCCTTACTATATACTATTATTTCGTTTATGTCTCCTAGTCTACTAAATGTTTACATATATTCAAAAAAATTTGAGTACTGAGTAACCTCGGGTAGTTCTTACTATAACCATTTTCAGAACCTGTAGCTATGGCAGCAACAGATTCTTAAAGAATTACCGTATTTATCGGCGTATAACACGCACCGGCGTATAACACGCACCCCAATTTAGGAGGGAATTTTAAGGAAAAAAAAACTTTTAGGAGGGAAGTTGAAGGGAAAAAAACTTACATTTAAATGCCCATCATTGCAGCCTTCTCAGTGCAGCCATGTCAGTGCAGCCTTCCCCAGTGCAGCCTTGTTAGTGCAGCCATGTCAGTGCAACCATGTCAGTGCAGCCTTCCCCAGTGCAGCCTTGTTAGTGCAGCCTTGTCAGTGCAGCCTTCCCCAGTGCAGCCTTTCCCAGTGCAGCCTTTCCCAGTGCAGCCTTTCCCAGTGCAGCCTTTCCCAGTGCAGCCTTTCCCAGTGCAGCCTTTCCCAGTGCAGCCTTTCCCAGTGCAGCCTTCCCCAGTGCAGCCTTTCCCAGTGCAGCCTTCGATCCCCTGTCCTGAGCTTTAAAATCGCCGACCGCGATTTGAAAATGGCGCCGAAATACACCGAGCCGGTCCTCGGCTCTTTCCGGCGGCTCTCGTTCACTTTCGGCTCCACTCGTAGTCCCGAGCGGAGCTATCCGAACCTAGCCGAGTAGGTTCGGATAGCTCCGTTCGGGACTACGAGTGGAGCCGAAAGTAAACGAGAGCCGCCGGAAAGAGCCGAGGACCGGCTCGGTGTATTTTGGCGCCGGCGGCGCCATTTTCAAATCGCAGTTGGCAATTTTAAAATTGTGACAGGTCGGGATCGCAGGGGATCGGCGTATAACACGCACCTGCGACTTTCCCCTGATTTTAAGGGGAAAAAAGTGCGTGCTATACGCCGATAAATACGGTACCTCCAGTTCGCAGATTAGTAAACTGGTGGTACTTAAAGTGATACAAAAGTCTTTTTTTTTCTTCTTTGAAAATAACAAACATGTTATACTTACCTGCTCTGTGCTGTGGTTTTGCACAGAGCAGCCTGGATCCTCCTCTTCTCGGGTCCCTCATCTGAGCTGCTGACCCTCCCTCCTGCTGAGTGCCCCCACAGCAAGCAGCTTGCTATGGGGGCACTGGAGCCGAGCTGCAGCTTTGTGTGTCTATTCAGACATGGAGCCATGGTTTGACCCTGCCCACTCACTCTCCCCATTGGCTAACTGACTTTGATTGACAGCAGCAGGAGCCAATCAGGAGGGAGACTCCTGGACAGCCGAGGCACTCATGCACATCACTGGACTGAGATGGGGCTCAGGTAAGTATTGGGGGGCTGAGGGGGGCTGCTGCACACAGCAGACTTTTTATCTTACTCTTGGATGTATATCTTAAAAAAACACTACATACAGGGATATGGGAAATTATTACAGACACTGTCACACGTAAACCTAGACAGGTTGAACTGGATGGAATATGTCTTTATTCAGCCTTACCTACTATATAACTATGTAAGATATATTAAAGGGGTCGTAAAGGTTCGTGTTTTTTCACCTTATTGCATCCTATGCATTAAGGTGAAAAAACACCTGGCAATGACGGCCCTCCCAGCCCCCCAGTTTACTTACCTGAGCCCGTTCACCTGCTGTGCGCTTCCCCTGGCGTCCTCTTCTCCACAGAGTCTGGCCGTTGATTGGATAGATAGGATAGATTGATAGCAGCGCAGCCATTGGCTTGCGCTGCTGTCAATCACATCCAATGACGCGGCCCGCCAGGGTGGGGCGGGACCGAGTCATACACTCTGTGTCTATGGACGCAGCGTGTATGACAGGGAGCGCGCCCGCAAGCTAACCCCCTCGGGATAGAGCTTTCCAGAGGGGGGTTAGCTATTGCGGGGAGGAGCCGAGACAGCCGCCGAAGAAACCCAGAACAGGACGATCGGGGCCACTCTGTGCAAAACAAACTGCCAAGTGAAGGTAAGTATGACATGTTTGTTTTTTTAAAAACAAACCTTTAGTATCCCTTTAAGCTTTTGAACTGCCTCCCACATTTGTAAGATTCAGAGGAAGCTGCTAAGGTATTGGTTGATCATTAAATTAAGAGTTTAAGTATCATTTTGAGAGCCTAAGCACCAAACACTACAATCCTTCAGTTTCTATTTTCATTTCATTGCCAGTTTTCAATATTTCAGGTATATCTAAGTACCAGACAAGGCGCCTGGGTTGTAAGTCGTATTTCTCATCATAGATATCCAGTAGATATGGCCCTAGGAACACGTTTCTTTTTCTGGATTTCAAATCTTTTACCTGCTAACCTATTCAACAAGATGAATGAGAAACACATGAGCAGTTGGTTTGAGCATGGAAATTATGGATTAGAGCCTGAAAACAGGTATAATTCACAGTCTGAGTAACCCTTTGTATGCAATTTTTTTTAGAAATGTTACTGCATCACTGATGTGTGCCTACTAGGGATGAGCCCGATGTTTGAGTCAGACGTAAGTTCGACCCAAACATCGGGTGTTCGCCCGTTCGCTGAATTTGGAACATTATGGGATGTTCGTGAGAAATTCGAGCACCTGCGGAATGCCCCATAATGCATTGCGAGAACGTCAATGCACTGCAAGATTGCAGTGCATTGATGGCTGCTGATTGGCTAAAGCATGCACCTGACCTGCATGCCAGTTGGCCAATCACAGCGTGCTCTGCTGTGGGAACCATGATTCCCACAGGCAGGCAGGGTGCCTTTGGCCAATCATGGCTCAGGGGGCTAATTCCACGCCCCACACTATGTAAGGCTGCTTACATAGTGGCCGTACATAGTGTAATGAATGAGAGCAGCAAAATTACATTTCTAAAGGAAAAAATGTAATTTGAAAACTGCTTGCAGCTGTAATGTATTGCTGGATCCTGGAAATATACATATAAATCATTGAAAAAACGGCGTGAGTCCCCCCCCCCAGTTCATTACCAGGCCCTTCAGGTCTGGTATGGATTTTAAGGGGGACCCCACGCCAAAATAAAGGAAAATTACATGGGGGTCCCCCCAAAATCCATACTAGACTCTTGTCCGAGCACGCAACCTGGCAGGCCGCAGGAAAAGGGGGACAACGAGAGAGCCCCCCTGAACTGTACCAGGCCACATGCCCTCAACATGGAGAGGGTGCTTTGGGGTCCCCCCCAAAACACCTTGTCCCCATGTTGATGGGGACAAGGGCCTCTTCCCGACAACCCTTGCCTGGTGGTTCTGGGGGTCTGTGGGCGGGGGGCTTATTGGAATCTGGAAGCCCCATTTAACAAGGGGGCCCCCAGATCCCGGCTCCCCCCTATGTGAATGGGTATCGGGTACATTGTACCCCTACACATTCACCAAAAAAAAGTGTCAAAAAAGTAAAAATGACAGGAGACAGTTTTGGACAATACCTTTATTAAAAAAAAAAAAGTGTCCTACGATGTCCATTCATTTACAATCACAGCACCGATGACCCGAGGAAAAAAACGGAAAAACTCTGCCTCCTCCGCCGACTGCAGCCTTTTCACAATGACAGCTGTTATATAGCTGAGGGCGGGGCCACCTGGTGATGTAAACTAGTGACCCCTCCCTCAGCTATATAACAGCTGTCATTGTGAAAAGGTTGCAGACAGAGGGACGCCTCCCATGGGGGCGGAGTTTTTCCGTTTTCTTTCTCAGGTCGTTGGCGCTGTGATTGAAGATGAATGGACATCGCGGGACACTTTTTTTTTTTATAAAGGAATTGTCCAAAACTGTCTCCTGTCATTCTTTTTTTGGTGAATGTGTAGGGGTCCAATGTACCCAATACCCATTCACATAGGGGGGCGGGATCTGGGGGCCCCCTTGTTAAAGGAGGCTTCCAGATTTTGATAAGCCCTCCGTCCGGGCACAACCCCCACAACCACCGGGCAAGGGTTTTAGGGAAGAGGCCTTGTCCCCATCAACATGGGGACAAGGTGTTTTGGGGGGACCCCAAAGCACCCTCCCGATGTTGAGGGCATGTGGCCTGGTACGGTTCAGGAGGTTGGGCGCTCTCTCGCCTCCCCTTATTCCTGCTACCTGCCAGGTTACGTGCTCGGTTAAGGGTCTGGTATGGATTTTGGGGGGACCCCCACACCATTTTTTTAAATTTTGGCACGCGGTTCTTTTTAATATTCATATCAGACCCAAAGGGCCTGGTAATGGGGGGGGGGGCCATGTCAGTTCTTTCAATGATTTTTATCTATATTGCCAGGATCCAACAATACATTACAGCCGCGAGCAGTTTTAAATGACATTTTTTCCTTTAGAAATGTCATTTTGCTGTGGTACTGTTATAAACATGGTAAAGATGCGCTACTTTACAGGTAGACTAAGAGGACCCCCAGGCACGATATTTAAAAGAATATTTCATTTTTATTGTGTCACTTTAAGCATTATTAAAATCACTGATCCTGAAAAAACATCTGTTTTTAAAACTTTTTTGCATTGATGCAGGACCCGGGTCCCCAAACACTTTTTATGGCAAAAACTTGCATATAAGCCTTTAAAATGAGCACATTTTATTTTTCACGTTCGTGTCCCATAGACTTTAACGGTGTTCCCTGTTCGTACAAAATTTTTCTTTTCTTTTCTTCTCTTTTTTTGCCTGCATATATTTATGTATATCCTTTCATCAAAAACATTATATTGTGTAAGAGTAACAAAATCCATGTGTTATTTTTGTGAAATAATTCATTTTATAATAATAGTCTGTCAAAATCTACAGATCTTTTTTCAGGGAGCCCATAGTAAACGATTACTTACCTAGCCAAATCCTATGTGGAGCCATAAGAGTGAAGCCAAATATTAGTACATTTACTGAAACCTCTGTCATCTTTGAGGATGGGACTGTTGTGGAAGATTTGGACGAGGTTATATTTGCTACAGGATACAGCATCTCTTTTCCATTTCTTGACGACTCAGTCATCAGAGTTGACAATGACAAAGTTGCTCTATACAAGAATGTCTTTCCATTAAGTCATGAGAAGCCAACAATAGCATTCCTAGGACTTGTTCAGCCACTAGGCTCCCTCTTGGCAGTTTCAGAGATTCAAGCACGTTTGCCACCAAAGTATTTAAAGGTTTGTGCTAAAATAAAATTTACCTTTTTTGTTTTGATTTATATTAATGATTTTAATTGCTTCCACAGAAGAAAATATAATCAAGCTGAAGTAGCATACTTGTTCCTGCCGTTTATGTTACCCAAACACATTACATTCGGGATGTAAAGCTTTCATATTTGGAATTGCATGCTCATTCACTTTGTAAAGTAAACATGCTCACTTTGAGGAACCACACAACTGTCTTGTCTCTATAAGGTGATAATGTTCCTAAAAAAATACACTATCATTGGATAGAGGGGTGGCTGCTTGATAGGGCTTATCTTAGAAGCCAATGATGTTTCTGGTAAAAAAAAAAAAAAAAAAATCAATCATCAAACTGACCATACCTAAAAGTACACATCTGTGTTGTCACAGGCACTGCTCATTTACCTTCAGTATCAAAAATGAAGAACTACTACCAGAAATTAAAGCGGTGAGTTAAAACTACAGAGATTTTTTTTCTCTACTTTACTATAACTTATAATATGCAAAACAAAGCCCTGCTGTACAGAGGGAAAATTGTGATATAAGAACCTGTTTCTTTAAAGATTAAGCCAGACTGTGCATTATAATGCAGAGAGAGCATCCACTGCCAGTCAGCCAGCCAACCCTGACCTACACCATACCCCAATGCAGACTTACCTCGTTTTCCCAATGTGGTTGGTTGCTAGGAGTGCCAGCATCTGCTAGGCATACATGGATGGTGCGGGGGGGGGGGGGTGATGGGCTATCCTGGATGTAAGGGGGACTCTTCTTGGCACTTCTGGGTGTAAAAGGGTTACTCTGCTGGGCACACATAAATATAAGAGGGAAATTTGCTGCTCATTCCTGGATGTAAAGGGGGACTCTGCAGGGCACTCCTGGATGTAAGAAGGGAATCTGCTGGGCACTCCAAGATGTAGGGAAGGCTCTGATTTTTTTCAGCCCACAAATATTTGTAAAATATATATTGATGCCCTTGTACGAAATGTTTGGAGACCCTAGTGTAAGGGTAATTATTGCATTGTAAGTGTGGATCTAACACTTCTATGCTGATATTGGTCATTTTCCAATGCAGCTTCAAGCAGGTGCTTCAGGACGACCTTCTCCCCTTTCAAAACACCAGTCACCTTCTTTCCTTAAGAGAAGGTGCAGGAGTGTGGAAAGTTAACTGCAACTCACCTGCCCCCTGGTTTCATTCTGTACTGGTTACCATCTTCACTAAAATCCCCTATGTAGGGTTAAAGTGATTATAAAGGTTTGCTATATTTAAAAAAAAATAACAAAAATGTCTATACTTACCTGCTCTGTGCAAGGGTTTTGGACAGAGCGGCCCGATCCTCCTTTTCTAGGGTCCCCCACCAGCTCCTCCTCTGCATCGAGTGCCCCCACGAAGAGCCGCATTCCATGGTGGCACTCGTGCGGACACGCCCCTGAGGCCTGCTGCTGCACCCATTGACACAGACAGCAGGTCTCGGCACTACCCCCGACTCCCGTGTCACTGGATTTGATTGACAGCTGGGGGGGCCAATGGCCGAGACAGTGGCTGGAGCTGCTGGGCTCGTTCTCGTCACTGGAAAGGTTGGGTTTAGGTAAGGAAAAGGGGGGTTCAGAGGCAGGAGATTCTGTGAGATTTCCACACTCTTCTTCCATGCTGTCACTTTGTTTAGTAGGAAAATTAATTGTTACAACACCATACATGTTCTCTCATCTCTTAACAGTTTTGGAAAAAGCAGATTTCAGACACTGCAAACGTTCTTTATTGGCTACATGGATGAGATAGCAGTGAAAATTGGTGTGTGGCCTAATATAAAAGTTCTATTTCTCAAAGATCCCAGATTTGCTTGGAATGTTTTCTTTGGCCCTTGTACCCCTTATCAGTATCGTTTAACAGGCCCAGGGAAGTGGAGTGGAGCTAGAAAAGCAGTTCTGACCCAGTGGAGCCGAACTCTCAATCCAGCCAAAACACGTGTTGTTCAGAGGTTTCAGTCGAAAACAAAACAAATAATTGTACTTTGTGGATTGGCAGCAGCCATTTTGGTATGTGTCTACTACATCGCCTCCAAAAATCATCAGCAAGAGTCTTTAATATAACTTGCATTATGAAGTGAAATCAGCCATTCATTTATACAAGTTAAATAAAAAAAACATTATCCCTATCTGTAAACAAATTATCTCCGGACAGACTGGTTTGCAAGGAAGGTTTGAAAAAAATGAAAAAAATATGTTATGTGGATTATTGAAAGTAATATGATTAAGCTGGAATTTGGGAGTTTGTAGGAGGCTCTTGAGTCATCTTTGCTGTGAATTTTACTCACATGTATAAATTATCTTAAAGCTGAAGTTAATTGTACATAAATGTTTTGGTAAAAATGTTCTTTTTTCATTACTTTCCTTATTTTACACACTGTGATGTCATCGCTAGGTCTCTGTGAAATGCAGACTAAGCATGGCTGGTGACAGGGTCATCAAGGTGCTGTATACAGCAACCTATAATCATCACAACATCCTGCCTTAGTACTCATCTCAAGAGCACCCAGCCCTGTATGTTGTCTGGAGGAAAGGCCCTTCCAAGACAGACCGTATTTGTATGCAAACCACCCTAGAAGATGTCCACATGTAATGCTGAGCCTCCATGATTTAAAGAAATCCACTGAATAAAAAGGGACTAGAGACAGCCAGGCTGAGAAGGAAAAAGCAAGATGATGCTGAATGTCCAAGGAAATATGATCGACTCCATAAAGTTGATTTACTAAAGGCAAATTGGCTGTTCAGTTTGCAAGGGAATTTTTCCTTAGCCTACAGAATGTAGTGAAGATTTACAAATTAACGTGCAAGGAAAATGGAAAGCAATAAAAAAAAAAATCTGCTGGCACATAATTTTAAAAAAACATGAAGTAGAACTTGAACTTAAAAAAGGGTAAATAGGCAGGATTTTTAATGCAGAAGAGACATACGTTATCTGTTCTGCATTAAAGGTCCTTACCTGTCTGTCCACCCCTGTATAGGGGCAGCTCACTGTAGAAATACAGCAATGCTGAAGCTGACTGCAGTCCCATGGAGGGAGTGACGTCACCCTCGCCCAGCGAATGAAAGGGGCCGTCAATCGAGACCCAGAAGCCGGCCACTCCCAAGATGTTAGCAACGGACAGTGCGCTCCGGGACACTGCATTGTTGGATTCAAGGTGAGTATAGTTCCACTTTAAAGAGCTTTAAAAAGAACGAGTCTTCAATGGGCATTTGTAATAATCTAATTCTCAACTTTGAATTGTTTTTTAAAGTGCAGCTGTACCATGCATGATTTTCTTGATTTTTTTTTAATGTTTACCTGTATTTTCTCCCTGTTAGAGGAGAAGTGCCAGCATGAAAGCTTGACTATCTCCTGCCTGTTAGTGCTGAAAACAGACACTCCAAAAACTGCAATATAACAAGAATGCTATCAGAATGACATAAATGAAAATTTTCTAAGAAGTAGTGTTGCGCTTTCCCTTTAAATACACAAAATATAACTGCGAAAAATTAATAAACAAAAAAATGTTAGCTGTTTACACTGAGTTTTTGTGTCAAATGTTAAGTAAAAAAATAAACGTGACATATGTAACACCAGTCTAATATGAAGTCCAATATAAAGTGCTCTGTGGAATATAATCACACATAACTGCTTCAGTGATTCACCACATCAAAAACCACCAGCTTCTTACCAGAAGTTTAAGAACTTCTGAATGAAGGTCAAAAGCACATAAGGAGTATCATAAGGATCCAATAAACCAGCCACAGAAACGGTCCAGAACCGCCGTACAATGAAGATAGTAATCCCTCAGTAAATTGGTATCAGACTATGGAGAAGGAAATGACAAAACTCATAGTATGAACCTGTGCAAATAAAATGTAACCAATTACCGGGTGCCCACAGTAGATGTACAACATCCAGGCTGTTCCTGGTTAGAGGCGTGCAGCATGTCGCTCTCGCGACCGCTGTGTCATTATGCAATCACATGATCACAATGTCAACAAAGCTGTTATGAATGAATTTCATTCACAACAGCTGTGTTTCCTGCAGAGTGATGCTGTGATTGGCCCACAGCTATCACATGGTACCTGGGCCAATCACAGCACCCTGTACCATGTGATTAGCTGTAGGTAATCACAGATCACTAGTAATCACAGCTGTCATGAATGTAACCCATTTGTGACAGTTGGAAACATTGCTGTTACAATGATTAACCTTGTAAACGGCATTCAACGTGTGTTTAATAAAAAAAAATCCCTGACCCCCCCCCACCTCAGGGTAGTGCAATGATACTATAGTAACATTGAACTACTCTGATGAGATTATAAAAAAAATGTTTAAAAAAAAGTTAAAAAAATAAAATGTTAGTGACATCATCCCACCAAACTCAACCCTACACATAATAAAATAAATAAAGGAGGTCATCAAGACGACATCATCCCTGATCCAGAGGAAGAAGCCAGGGAGAAGATGCTGGTGCCAATGTGGGCATTGTACTTTTGAAGTTAAGGTAAGTATTTTTTGCTGTATTTTCCAGCTTTAAGGCATCTTTAAATTAATAGTATTAGTTTTACCCTCTTCCAGCAGATCAATAGTGTCAATTATTGTTCAATTTTATTATATGAAGATTATATGGAATTATAGCCTGACACTGAAAATACAAGTACAACTTAAGAATGGATATTCAGTTCTGATTAAAGAGAAATGTCACAAATCTGTAATTATATTCTGAAATCTAATTTTTTTTATATTAAATTGTAATAGTTTTAAAGAAAATTAAATGCTACCTTGTTAAACTAGATGCAGGGAGAACCAAGTGATAATTGTGAATAAAGGATAATTTGAGAGAATCAAGTGATTATTGTGAATAAAGGATCATTTAAAAAACTGTAACTTGTATTGTGGATATTTTTTCTTCATATAATAAAATGGCTTGTTTTAGTTAAACTAATTTACACCAGCTAACTTAATACTTAGGGAAGAATGTAATCCAGAAAATGCCCCTGCAATGCAACTATTGTAACAAGCACCCACAGTAACTGGGACCACATGTGGCATTTCAGATGCTGGTTGAAGACAAATGTAATAAGGGATAAAACCTGCATTCTCCTTAATTAGTGGGAATGCTTTAGCAGTCCCACTATTGTTATTCGATTTTATTTATTTTTAATAATTTTATTCCGTACGTTTTTTGGCTCTGCGTAACTTCTGCATACTTTCAGCTATTAAAACCATTTAACTATCAAAATGTTTGTCTCTTTTAGTTGATGTGTGCTCTTTTTAAACTTTTATTCTACCATTTATACTTTTTAAAATATTAAGCTTTTTATCATTTTTTTTAACATTGAAGTCAATGGGAGCATGCTTCAGAAACTTAAAATCTTCTTCCGCTCCCAAAAGTTTCAGCTCGTTCATACTTTCACCTACAGACGCCAAACAAACTTTAAAATGTTCACAAAATATTCAGCTATCTGGCTATATCTTTTCAGTTTGATATCTTTTACAGTTTTTGAGAAAAAGCTTTTTGTTTAGAGGTCATTTCAGGAAATTTTAGCCATTAATCAGAGTGTACTGTGTTTGTTTTGTTGCCATGGTTACCAAAGCTTCTGTTATACACAGGGGGGGAGGTGGCTGGAGCATCTCAGCTCTGATTACAGAGCCCGGGGGAGGGGACAGACACACCATGTACTGATTTATAATAGAGGAATATGATGAGGCAGTTTTGATAGGGCAATTCTGATGGGGCAGTTTTGATGGTGGCAATATGATGGGGCAGTTTTCATGGGGCAATTCTGATGGGGCAGTTTTGATGGTGGCAATATGATGGGGCAGTTTTGATGGGGACAATTTTAATGGAGCAGTTTTAAAAGGTGGCAATATGATGAGGCAGTTTTGATGTGGGCAGTTTTGATGGTGGCAATATGATGGGGCAGTTTTAATGGGGACAATTTTGATGGGGCAATTCTGATGGGGCAGTTTTGATGGCAGTATGATGGGGCAGTTTTGATGGCGGCCATTTTAGCAATTTAGCTATTCAGCATTCCCACGCATTTTCCCCAGGAAATGCATTTTCTAGTTAAGGTTGGAATGATCTTTATAAATTATTTATCTCAAATGTTTTATGCTTTCCATTTTAGTTAAGGTGCTGACATTTAGAAGACTATTGAATGATTAGAATTTAGAATTTAGATGTTTTTGAGTCTCTTGGACCAGAGGAAAAAAATATCAGGAGCTTATAGTGCATATTCAAAAGAGAGCACACACCGAGAGAGGGTACACAGCATCTAAGCATTGTGAAGTCATCCGTGTTCTATCTCCTATTTTCTGGGGTTTTCAAATCTTACATGCTGCAGTACCTACTACTGCAATAGCAAAATGTTTATTAGTGGGAATGCTTTAGCAGTCCCACTATTGTTATTCGATTTTATTAGTGGGACTGCTTTAGCAGTCCCACTATTGTTATTCGATTTTATTAGTGGGACTGCTTTAGCAGTCCCACTATTGTTATTCGATTTTATTTTTTTTTAATTTTATTCCGTACGTTTTTTGGTTCTGCGTAACTTCTGCATACTTTCAGCTATTAAAACCATTCAACTATTAAAATGTTTGTCTCTTTTAGCTGATGTGTGCTCTTTTTCAACTTTATTTCTACCATTTATACTTTTTAAAATATTAAGCTTTTTAACACTTTTTTTAACATTGCAGTCAATGGGAGCATGCTTGAAATCCTTAAATTCTTCTTCCGCTCCCAAAAGTTTCAGCTCCTTCATACTTTCACCTAGAGACACCAAACAAACTTTAAAATGTTCACAAAATATTCAGCTATCTGGCTATATCTTTTCAGTTTGATATCTTTTACAGTTTTTGAGAAAAAGCTTTTTGTTTAGAGGTCATTTCAGGAAATTTTTGCCATTAATCAGAGTGTACTGTGTTTGTTTTGTTGCCATGGTTACCAAAGCTTCTGTTATACACAGGGGGGGAGGTGGCTGGAGCATCTCAGCTCTGAATACAGAGCCCGGGGGGAGGGGACAGACACACGATGTACTGATTTATAATAGAGGAATATGATGGGGCAGTTTTGATGGGGCAATTATGATGGGGCAGTTTTATTGGTGGCAATTATGATGGGTCAGTTTTGATGGTGGCAATATGATGGGGCAGTTTTGATGGGACAGTTCTGATGGGGCAGTTTTTATGGTGGCAATATGATGGGCAGTTTTGATAGGGCAATTCTGATGGGGCAGTTTTGATGGTGGCAATATGATGGGGCAGTTTTGATGGGGACAATTTTAATGAAGCAGTTTTAAAGGGGGCAATATGATGGGGCAATTTTGATGGGGGCAGTTTTGATGGTGGCAATATGATGGGGCAGTTTTGATGGGGCAATTCTGATGGGGCAGTTTTGATGGTGGCAATATGAAGGAGGCAGTTTTAATGGGGACAATTTTGATGGGGCAATTCTGATGGGGCAGTTTTGATGGCAGTATGATGGGGCAGTTTTGATGGCGGCCATTTTAGCAATTTAGCTATTCAGCATTCCCACGCATTTTCCCCAGGAAATGCATTTTCTAGTTTATTTTTAATAATTTTATTCCGTACGTATTTGGCTCTGCATAACTTCTGCATACTTTTAGCTATTAAAACCATTCAACTATTAAAATGTTCGTCTCTTTTAGCTGATGTGTGCTCTTTTTCAACTTTTTTTCTACCATTTATACTTTTTATACTCCTTCATACTTTCACCTACAGACACCAAACAAACTTTAAAATGTTCACAAAATATTCAGCTATCTTGCTATATCTTTTCAGTTTGATATCTTTTACAGTTTTTGAGAAAAAGCTTTTTGTTTAGAGGTCATTTCAGGAAATTTTAGCCATTAATCAGAGTGTACTGTGTTTGTTTTGTTGCCATGGTTACCAAAGCTTCTGTTATACACAGGGGGGGAGGTGGCTGGAGCATCTCAGCTCTGATTACAGAGCCCGGGGGAGGGGACAGACACACCATGTACTGATTTATAATAGAGGAATATGATGGGGCATTTTTGATAGGGTAATTCTGATGGGGCAGTTTTGATGGGGCAATTCTGATGAGGCAGTTTTGATGGTGGCAATATGATGGGACAGTTTTGATGGGACAATTCTGATGGGGCAGTTTTGATGGTGGCAATATTATGGGGCAGTTTTGATGGTGGCAATATGATGGGGCAATTTTCACGGTGGCAATATGATGGGGCAATATTCATGGTGGCAATATGATGGGGCAGTTTTGATGGGGCAATTCTGATGGTGGCAATATGATGGGACAATTTTGATGGTGGCAATATGATGGGGCAGTTTTGATGGGGAAAATTTTGATGGGGCAATTCTAATGGGGCAGTTTTGATGGCAATATGATGGGGGCAGTTTTGATGGTGGCAATATGATGGGGCAGTTTTGATGGGGCAATTCTGATGGGGCAGTTTTGATGGTGGCAATATGATGGGGCAGTTTTGATGGGGCAATTCTGATGGTGGCAAAATGATGGGACAATTTTGATGGAGCAATTCTGATGGGGCAGTTTTGATGGTGGCAATATGATGGGGCAGTTTTAATGGTGACAATTTTGATGGGGCAATTCTGATGAGGCAGTTTTGATGGCAGTATGATGGGGCAGTTTTGATGGCGGCCGTTTTAGCAATTTAGCTATTCAGCATTCCCACACATTTTCCCCAGGAAATGCATTTTCTAGTTAGTGGGAATGCTTTAGAAGTCCCACTATTGTTATTCGATTTTATTTAGTTTTAATTTTATTCCGTACGTTTTTTGGTTCTGCGTAACTTCTGCATACTTTCAGCTATTAAAACCGTTCAACTCTTAAAATGTTCGTCTCTTTTAGCTGAGGTGTGCTCTTTTTCAACTTTTTTTCTACCATTTATACTTTTTAAAATATTAAGCTTTTTAACACTTTTTTTAACATTCAAGTTAATGGGAGCATGCTTCAGATCCTTAAATTCTTCTTCCGCTCCCAAAAGTTTCAGCTCCTTCATACTTTCACCTACAGACGCCAAACAAACTTTAAAATGTTCACAAAATATTCAGCTATCTGGCTATATCTTTTCAGTTTGATATCTTTTACAGTTTTTGAGAAAAAGCTTTTTGTTTAGAGGTCATTTCAGGAAATTTTAGCCATTAATCAGAGTGTACTGTGTTTGTTTTGTTGCCATGGTTACCAAAGCTTCTGTTATACACAGGGGGGGAAGTGGCTGGAGCATCTCAGCTCTGATTACAGAGCCCGGGGGGGGGGGGGGCAGACACACCATGTACTGATTTATAATAGAGGAATATGATGTGGCAGTTTTGATGGGACAATTCTGATGGGGCAGTTTTAATGGTGATAATATGATGGGGCAGTTTTGATGGGACAATTCTGATGGGGCAGTTTTGATGGTGGCAATATGATGGGGGAGTTTTGATGGGACAATTCTGATGGGGCAGTGTTGATGGGACAATTCTGATGGGGCAGTTTTGATGGTGGCAATATGATGGGGCAGTTTTGATAGGGCAATTCTGATGGGGCAGTTTTGATGGGGCAATTCTGATGGGGCAGTTTTGATGGTGGCAATATGATGGGGCAGTTTTGATGGGGACAATTTTGATGGGGCAATTCTAATGGGGCAGTTTTGATGGTGGTAATATGATGGGGCAATTCTGATGGGGCAGTTTTGATGGTGGTAATATGATGGGGCAGTTTTGATGGTGGTAATATGATGGGGCAATTCTGATGGGGCAGGTTTGATGGGGCAATTCTGATGGGGCAGTTTTAATGGGGATAATTTTGATGGGGCAATTCTGATGGGGCAGTTTTGATGGCGGCCGTTTTAGCAATTTAGCTATTCAGCATTCCCACGCATTTTCCCCAGGAAATGCATTTTCTAGTTTATTTTTAATTTTATTCCGTACGTTTTTTGGTTCTGCGTAACTTCTGCATACTTTCAGCTATTAAAACCATTCAACTATTAAAATGTTCGTCTCTTTTAGCTGATGTGTGCTCTTTTTCAACTTTATTTCTACCATTTATACTTATTAAAATATTAAGCTTTTTAACACTTTTTTTAACATTGAAGTCAATGGGAGCATGCTTGAAATCCTTAAATTCTTCTTCCGCTCCCAAAAGTTTCAGCTCCTTCATACTTTCACCTAGAGACACCAAACAAACTTTAAAATGTTCACAAAATATTCAGCTATCTGGCTATATCTTTTCAGTTTGATATCTTTTACAGTTTTTGAGAAAAAGCTTTGTTTAGAGGTCATTTCAGGAAATTTTAGCCATTAATAAGAGTGTACTGTGTTTGTTTTGTTGCCATGGTTACCAAAGCTTCTGTTATACACAGGGGGGAGGTGGCTGGAGCATCTCAGCTCTGAATACAGAGCCCGGGGGAGGGGACAGACACACGATGTACTGATTTATAATAGAGGAATATGATGGGGCAGTTTTGATAGGGCAATTCTGATGGGGCAGTTTTGATGGTGGCAATATGATGGGGCAGTTTTGATGGGGACAATTTTAATGAAGCAGTTTTAAAGGTGGCAATATGATGGGGCAGTTTTGATGGGGGCAGTTTTGATGGGGGCAATATGATGGGGGCAGTTTTGATGGGGCAATTCTGATGGGGCAATTCTGATGGGGCAGTTTTGATGGTGGCAATATGACGGGGCAGTTTTGATGGGGGCAATTCTGATGGGGCAGTTTTGATGGGGCATTTCTGATGGGGCAGTTTTGATGGTGGCAATATGATGGGGCAGTTTTGATGGGGCAATTCTGATGGGGCAGTTTAGATGGTGGCAATATGATGGGGCAGTTTTGATGGGGACAATTTTGATGGGGCAATTCTAATGGGGCAGTTTTGATGGCAATATGATGGGGGCAGTTTTGATGGTGGCAATATGATGGGGCAGTTTTGATGGTGGTAATATGATGGGGCAATTCTGATGGGGCAGTTTTGATGGTGGCAATATGATGGGGCAGTTTTGATGGGGCAATTCTGATGGTGGTAATATGATGGGACAATTTTGATGGAGCAATTCTGATGGGGCAGTTTTGATGGTGGCAATATGATGGGGCAGTTTTAATGGGGACAATTTTGATGGGGCAGTTTTAATGGGGCAGTTTTGATGGCAGTATGATGGGGCAGTTTTGATGGCGGCTGTTTTAGCAATTTAGCTATTCAGCATTCCCACGCATTTTCCCCAGGAAATGCATTTTCTAGTTTTAATTTTAATTTTATTCCGTACGTTTTTTGGCTCTGCGTAACTTCTGCATACTTTCAGCTATTAAAACCATTCAACTATCAAAATGTTCGCCTCTTTTAGCTGATGTGTGCTCTTTTTTAACTTTTTTTCTACCATTTATACTTTTTAAAATATTAAGCTTTTTATCACTTTTTTTTAACATTGAAGTCAATGGGAGCATGCTTGAAATCCTTAAATTCTTCTTCCACTCCCAAAAGTTTCAGCTCCTTCATACTTTCACCTAGAGACACCAAACAAACTTTAAAATGTTCACAAAATATTCAGCTATCTGGCTATATCTTTTCAGTTTGATATCTTTTACAGTTTTTGAGAAAAAGCTTTTTGTTTAGAGGTCATTTCAGGAAATTTTTGCCATTAATCAGAGTGTACTGTGTTTGTTTTGTTTCCATGGTTACCAAAGCTTCTGTTATACACAGGGGGGGGAGGTGGCTGGAGCATCTCAGCTCTGAATACAGAGCCCGGGGGAGGGGACAGACACACCATGTACTGATTTATAATAGAGGAATATGATGGGGCAGTTTTGATGGGGCAATTCTGATGGGGCAGTTTTATTGGTGGCAATTATGATGGGTCAGTTTTGATGGTGGCAATATGATGGGACAATTCTGATGGGGTAGTTTTGATGGTGGCAATATGATGGGCAGTTTGGATAGGGCAATTCTGATGGGGCAGTTTTGATGGTGGCAATATGATGGGCAGTTTTGATAGGGCAATTCTGATGGGGCAGTTTTGATGGTGGCAATATGATGGGGCAGTTTTGATGGGGACAATTTTAATGGAGCAGTTTTAAAGGTGGCAATATGATGGGGCAGTTTTGATGGGGGCAGTTTTGATGGTGGCAATATGATGGGGCAGTTTTGATGGGGCAATTCTGATGGGACCGTTTTGATGGTGGCAATATGATGGGGCAGTTTTAATGGGGACAATTTTGATGGGGCAAATCTGATGGGGCAGTTTTGATGGCAGTATGATGGGGCAGTTTTGATGGCAGTATGATGGGGCAGTTTTGATGGCGGCCATTTTAGCAATTTAGCTATTCAGCATTCCCACGCATTTTCCCCAGGAAATGCATTTTCTAGTTTTTAATAATTTTATTCCGTACGTTTTTTGGCTCTGCATAACTTCTGCATACTTTCAGCTATTAAAACCATTCAACTATTAAAATGTTTGTCTCTTTTAGCTGATGTGTGCTCTTTTTCAACTTTTTTTCTACCATTTATACTTTTTAAAATATTAAGCTTTTTAACACTTTTTTTAACATTGAAGTCAATGGGAGCATGCTTGAAATCCTTAAATTCTTCTTCCGCTCCCAAAAGTTTCAGCTCCTTCATACTTTCACCTAGAGACAACAAACAAACTTTAAAATGTTCACAAAATATTCAGCTATCTGGCTATATCTTTTCAGTTTGATATCTTTTACAGTTTTTGAGAAAAAGCTTTTTGTTTAATGGCTAAAATTTCCTGAAATAACCTCTAATCAGAGTGTACTGTGTTTGTTTTGTTGCCATGGTTACCAAAGCATCTGTTATACACAGGGGGGAGGTGGCTGGAGCATCTCAGCTCTGATTACAGAGCCCGGGGGAGGGGACAGACACACCATGTACTGATTTATAATAGAGGAATATGATGGGGCAGTTTTGATGGGGTAATTCTGATGGGGCAGCTAAAATTTCCTGAAATGACCTCTAATCAGAGTGTACTGTGTTTGTTTTGTTGCCATGGTTACCAAAGCATCTGTTATACACAGGGGGGAGGTGGCTGGAGCATCTCAGCTCTGATTACAGAGCCCGGGGGAGGGGACAGACACACCATGTACTGATTTATAATAGAGGAATATGATGGGGCAGTTTTGATGGGGTAATTCTGATGGGGCAGTTTTGATGGTGGCAATATGATGGGGAAGTTTTGATGGGGCAATTCTGATGGGGCAGTTTTGATGGTGGCAATATGATGGGGCAGTTTTGATGGTGGCAATATGATGGGGCTGTTTTGATAGGGCAATTCTGATGGGGCAGTTTTGATGGTGGCAATATGATGGGGCAGTTTTGATGGGGCAATTCTGATGGGGCAGTTTTGATGGTGGCAATATGATGGGGCAGTTTTGATAGGGCAATTCTGATGGGGCAGTTTTGATGGGGGCAGTTTTGATGGTGGCAATATGATGGGGCAGTTTTGATGGGGCAGTTTTGATGGTGGCAATATGATGGGGCAGTTTTGATAGGGCAATTCTGATGGGGCAGTTTTGATGGGGGCAGTTTTGATGGGGGCAATATGATGGGGCAGTTGTGATGGGGCAATTCTGATGGGGCAGTTTTGATGGTGGCAATTTTGATGGGGCAATTCTAATTGGGCAGTTTTGATGGCAATATGATGGGGGCAGTTTTGATGGTGGCAATATGATGGGGCAGTTTTGATGGTGGTAATATGATGGGGCAATTCTGATGGGGCAGTTTTGATGGTGGCAATATGATGGGGCAGTTTTGATGGGGCAATTCTGATGGTGGCAATATGATGGGACAATTTTGATGGAGCAATTCTGATGGGACAGTTTTGATGGTGGCAATATGATGGGGCAGTTTTAGTGGGGACAATTTTGATGGGGCAATTCTGATGGGGCAGTTTTGATGGCAATATGATGGGGCAGTTTTGATGGCGGCCGTTTTAGCAATTTAGCTATTCAGCATTCCCACGCATTTTCCCCAGGAAATGCATTTTCTAGTTTTTAATCTTCTTAATTAGTGGGAATGCTTTAGCAGTCCCACTATTGTTATTCGTTTTTTTATTAGTGGGACTGCTTTAGCAGTCCCACTATTGTTATTCAATTTTATTTATTAGTGGGAATGCTTTAGCAGTCCCACTATTGTTATTCAAATTTATTTATTTTTAATTTTAATTTTATTCCGTACGTTTTTCGGTAATGCGTAACTTCTGCATACTTAAAGCTATTAAAACCATTCAACTATCAAAATGTTTGTCTCTTTTAGCTGAGGTGTGTCTTTTTCAACTTTTTTTCTACCATTTATACTTTTTAAAATATTAAGCTTTTTATCACTTTTTTTTAACATTGAAGCCAATGGGAGCATGCTTGAGAAACTTAAAATCTTCTTCCGCTCCCAAAAGTTTCAGCTCCTTCATACTTTCACCTAGAGACGCCAAACAAACTTTAAAATGTTCACAAAATATTCAGCTATCTGGCTATATCTTTTCAGTTTGATATCTTTTACAGTTTTTGAGAAAAAGCTTTTTGTTTAGAGGTCATTTCAGGAAATTTTAGCCATTAATCAGAGTGTACTGTGTATGTTTTGTTGCCATGGTTACCAAAGCTTCTGTTATACACAGGGGGGGGAGGTGGCTGGAGCATCTCAGCTTTAATTACAGAGCCTGGGGGAGGGGACAGACACACCATGTACTGATTATAATAGAGGAATATGATGGGGCAGTTTTGATGGTGGCAATTCTGATGGGGCAGGTTTGATGGCGGTCATTTTAGCAATTTAGCTATTCAGCAATTATTTTTGAAAAAAAAAATATATTTTTGAAAAAAAAAATTATTTCTGAAAAAAAAAAAATATTTTTGAAAAAAAAAAAAATATTTTTGAAAAAAAAAAATATTTTTGAAAAAAAAAATTATTTTTGAAAAAAAAAAAAAAAATTTTTGAAAAAAAAATATTTTTGAAAAAAAAAATCATTTTTGAAAAAAAAAAAATATTTTTTGATGGGGCAGTTTTGATGGTGGCAATATGATGGTGCAGTTTTGATGAGGCAATTCTGATGGGGCAGTTTTGATGGTGGCAATATGATGGGACAGTTTTGATGGCAATATGATGGGGGCAATTTTGCTGGGGGCCGTTTTAGCAATTGAGCATTCCCACGCATTTTCCCCAGGAAATGCATTTTCTAGTTTTTAATAATTAGTGGGACTGCTTTAGCAGTCCCACTATTGTTATTCGATTTTATTTATTTTTAAACTTAATTTTAATAATTTTATTCCGTACGTTTTTCGGTAATGCGTAACTTCTGCATACTTTCAGCTATTAAAACCATTCAACTATCAAAATGTTCGTCTCTTTTAGCTGAGGTGTGCTCTTTTTCAACTTTTTTTCTACCATTTATACTTTTTAAAATATTAAGCTTTTTATCACTTTTTTTAACATTGAAGTCAATGGGAGCATGCTTGAAATCCTTAAATTTTTATTCCGCTCCCAAAAGTTTCAGCTCCTTCATACTTTCACCTAGAGACACCAAACGAACTTTAAAATGTTCACAAAATATTAAGCTATCTGGCTATATCTTTTCAGTTTGATATCTTTTACAGTTTTTGAGAAAAAGCTTTTTGTTTACAGGTAATTTCAAGAAATTTTAGCCATTAATCAGAGTGTACTGTGTGTGTTTTGTTGCCATGGTTACCAAAGCTTCTGTTATACACAGGGGGGGAGGTGGCTGGAGCATCTCAGCTCTGATTACAGAGCCCGGGGGGAGGGGACAAAAGCTGAAAAATCAGAACATGATTTCTAAACTGCCGCCACTCCCTCATTTTCAAGCCCACCTACACAAATCTTATATCAAAACGTTCAGCTATCCCTGCTGCCACTAAACATGTCCACGGCTAAGCCATAGTCCTGACAGTTTTCACAATATGACCATTTGTTTGCAACTCACACCGTCCATTGACATTCATTGAAACTACACTCTAGCCCCTTCAAATTTGAAGGGCAATTTCTAAACTGCGACCGTGCCTTCAATTTTAATATTTCAGAGACATACTATACATCAAAATCTAGGTCTGGGTCTTGTGATTCTCACAATATAAAGATCTTCGCTGTAGGATTTATAGTTTTTGGAAAAAAGCTTTTTGTTTAGAGATCATTTCAGGAAATTTTAGCCATTAATCAGAGTGTACTGTGTGTGTTTTGTTGCCATGGTTACCAAAGCTTCTGTTATACACAGGGGGGGAGGTGGCTGGAGCATCTCAGCTTTGATTACAGAGCCCGGGGGAGGGGACAGACACACCATGTACTGATTTATAATAGAGGAATATGATGGGGCAGTTTTGATGGGGTAATTCTGATGGGGCAGTTTTGATGGTGGCAATATGATGGGGCAGTTTTGATGGTGGCAATATGATGGGGCTGTTTTGATAGGGCAATTCTGATGGGGCAGTTTTGATGGTGGCAATATGATGGTGCAGTTTTGATGGGGCAGTTTTGATGGTGGCAATATGATGGGACAGTTTTGATAGCAATATGATGGGGGCAATTTTGCTGGGGGCCGTTTTAGCAATTCAGCATTCCCACGCATTTTCCCCAGGAAATGCATTTTCTAGTTTTAATTTTAATTTTATTCCGTACGTTTTTTGGTTCTGCGTAACTTCTGCATACTTTCAGCTATTAAATCCATTCAACTATCAAAATGTTCGTCTCTTTTAGCTGAGGTGTGCTCTTTTTCAACTTTTTATCTACCATTTATACTTTTTAAAATATTAAGCTTTTTATCACTTTTTTTAACATTAAAGTCAATGGGAGCATGCTTGAAATCCTTAAATTCTTCTTCCGCTCCCAAAAGTTTCAGCTCCTTCATACTTTCACCTAGAGACACCAAACAAACTTTAAAATGTTCACAAAATATTCAGCTATCTGGCTATATCTTTTCAGTTTGATATCTTTTACAGTTTTTGAGAAAAAGCTTTTTGTTTAGAGGTCATTTCAGGAAATTTTAGCCATTAATAAGAGTGTACTGTGTTTGTTTTGTTGCCATGGTTACCAAAGCTTCTGTTATACACAGGGGGGGAGGTGGCTGGAGCATCTCAGCTTTGATTACAGAGCCCGGGGGAGGGGACAGACACACCATGTACTGATTTATAATAGAGGAATATGATGGGGCAGTTTTGATGGGGTAATTCTGATGGGGCAGTTTTGATGGTGGCAATTTTTATGGAGCAGTTTTAAAAGGTGGCAATATGATGGGGCAGTTTTGATGGTGGCAATATGATGGGGCAGTTTTAATGGGGACAATTTTGATGGCAGTATGATGGGGCAATTTTTTTTTTTTTTGGGAAAATAGTCTTTATTGAAATTAGGCATAAATTTATACAGCACATTTGAGATCTATGCATAGATACATACAATATTGTCACATGTGGTACGATTACATACATTAGCGCCTTACGAGGCTGGCATTGCATAGCAAAGATATATCTATTGTTAATAGCTCTGTAAAGTTCTAACAGACTGAGTTGGAACGTTTATTTTATAGTTGTGCGTTTTGGTTATTAGGTGTTGATATTCTTGTTTTCACGCATTACTATACACATGTCTCCCCGTCTCCCAACCATCCGTCCCATATCCTTGAGTATTTGTGACTGTTTCCCCTGTGTTTGTAGATCAACTGCTTGTATGGGAGGGAATTATTAACATCCCTCTTCCAGCTTGTTATGGTGGGGGTTACATTCTGCATCCAAGTCTTAGCAATCACTTTCCTGGCCAAAAACAGGACTTCAGATATAAATGTGGCTTGGTATTTATCAATATCCACGTCTGGAAGAAGACCGAGTATGCACAGTTTTGGATCCAGCACCACAGGGGAACCCATTTGGTCGTGTAAGAACTTAATCACTTGACTCCAGTATGTTTGAATAATAGTGCATTTCCAGATTAAGTGAAAGAAGCTACCTCTCTCTGCCTGGCAGTGAGGACATACTACGGGCCGTGTAGGTTGAAATTTCCTTATTATGTTAGGTGTGAGGTATGCTTGGTGGATGATGTATATCTGTGTTAGCCTGTCAGACAGTTTTGGAGATGTTACTTTAACATTTTCTAGAATTTCCTCCCAGTCTGATTCACCAATGGCTCCTATATCTCTTTCCCATTTTGTTTTGGCTTTTTGCATCACTTCTCTAATTCTGGGTAATCTTATAGAGTAGTAAAGGTTGGATATCAATTTTTGCGAATCGGCTCCCATAATTATATCCAGGATTTGGGGATATTCCAAGATGCTACTTTCGTTTCTGAATTGAGAACGTAAGGCATGTCGGAGTTGTAGGTATTTAAAGAATAATTGTTGCGGAATAGAGTATTCTTCCTTAAGAGTTTGAAACGCTTTGGGCCTAGCGCTTACCATTACTTGGTGCAGGTATATAATTCCATATCTGGCCCACATAATAGGGTCTGGGATTTTTTTGAGTCCCACAAGCTGGTCGTTAGCCCATAAAGGAGTGTGCGTGTGGATATTCCCTATTTTAAGTTTTTTCTGGGCCAGTCCCCATATTCGTTGGTGATGTTTAAGTAACCCGTCATTAAATTGTGGACCTTTCCTATGAACCTGACCCCCTCGTAGTATAGTTTGAAGAGGGGTAGATAAGGGACTGTCTTGGCTACTCACTACTAGTGTACTGTATCTTTGACTTTCATTGTTATGGTAGTAGTGCATATGTGACAGTTGTGCCGCTATGTAGTATTCCTGCAGATCTGGCAGTGATGTTCCCCCCATATCTGTAGGGTTTTTAAGGATATTCCAAGCTACCTTATGTCTTTGATGTCCCCAGACAAAGGTGTTCAAAATAGATTCCATTTTTTTGAAAATCCCTATGGGGATATAAAGTGGGGCATGCCATACCATGTAGAGGATCTTAGGTAGAATGATCATTTTTATAATATTTATCCTCCCCATTACTCCCAGAGGTAGTTTGGACCATGCTTGCGTTTTGGTTTTTATCATGTTAAACAATGGCTCTATGTTATTGGCTGTATATTCGCGTAAGTCTCTTGTAACCAGTACCCCTAGATATTTGATAGTGTTTACTCTGACTAATGGTAGTTCTGGGTGTATATTGTTTGGGGGAAATTGGTCTATAGGGAGTATCTGTGATTTTTCCCAATTTATCCGTAGGCCTGAGAACTTCCCCATTTTGTCTATTGTGTCTAGAGCTGCTTGAAGTGATGGGCCCTGATCCGCTAAATAGAGTATCGTGTCATCGGCGTAAAGTCCGATCTTCTCTATATAGTCGCCTATTCTGAGACCCACTATGTCCATGTCAGCTCTTATAGCTATAGCCAATGGTTCCGCAGCCAGGGCATATAGCAGTGGAGAGAGGGGACACCCCTGGCGTGTGCCCCTCTCAAGGGGAAATTGCTCTGACATACAACCATTGACGAAAACTCGTGCTTTTGGTGACTGGTAGAGTATTTGTACCCACTGTACAAAATTGGGACCGAATCCATATTCCTGTAGACGTTCCCATAGAAAAGGCCATTCCACTGAGTCAAAGGCCTTTGCTGTGTCTAGGGCCACCACTACTCTGGTACCTCGATTGTCGTGTTGTGCTTGAATATTTAGAAAAAGTCTTCTTATATTCATGGCCGTATTTTTCCCAGGCATAAAGCCGGTTTGGTCTGGGTGTATTAAGGAAAGAATAACTTTGTTTAGGCGGGATGCTAGAATTTTGGCCAGTATCTTAATATCCACTTGAAGTAGTGAGATTGGGCGGTAGGATTCGGGGTATCTGAGGTCTTTTCCTGGTTTAGGTAGAACTATTATCTGTGCTTCCTGCATTGATGGAGGGAGTGATTTATGTTCAAATATTTGTTGGTATAGTTTTTGCAATTTCGGGACTAGTATTTCAGGGAATGCAGTGTAGAATTCTAGTGGCAGGCCATCTAGTCCGGGGGCCTTAGATTTAGCTAGTTGGGACAGTGCTTCAGATATATCGTCTTGGCTGATGGGGGCGTCTAGTTGCTTGACCTGTTCTAATGTGAGTCTAGGGAACTGAATTCTGTGTAGGTGGTTTTTAATTTCTTGTGCGGAGTATATTGTCTGAGTTTTATATAAATTCCTGTAGAAGTTTAGGAATATGTCTGCTACCTGGTGTGGGTCTGTCACCTCTTCTCCCTGTGGGGTGGCTAGGGTCACCACTACTGGGGGTTTTTCATTTAAATGTGCTAAATATGCCAGTAATTTACCTGCTCGCTCCCCGTGTTCAAAAATTTTTTGTTTTTTGAAAAAAACCTGTTGCTTAGCTTTCTCTATGTGCATTTGGGTTACTACTCTGGATTGCATTTGTACTTTATGGAGATTATCTGTATTGGGTTCTTGTGCGTATACCTGTTCCAGTTCCTGTAGTTTGTCAGTGGTCATCTGTAATAGCAGTTTAGATGAAATTTTAAATCTGTTTATTCTTAGTGATAATAGTCTACTGGCTTGGTTTTTGAAGTTGTCCCATGCTGCAGTATCTGAATCTGTGGTTATTAGGTTGTTTAGCATATACTGTAGTTCTTGCCCCACGCTCTCGAGATCTGGCAGGACCGATAACCAGAATGGATTCAGCCTCCACCCAGAGGCGGGCACCGCTTTTAATAGAGATGCTGTTATCCAACAAGGTGAGTGGTCTGATAGAGCTCGTGGAGCCATACCCGACCCTGTAACTTTGGGGAGCAGTGCATTTGAGGCCATTATAAAATCAATCCTGGACATCGTGTCGCAGCTTACCGAGTGACATGTGTATGCTTTTTTGGTCGGGTTTTGCCATCTCCATACGTCTGTTAACGCAAATTCTGTAAAAAGTCTGCAGAGTCTGGTTTGGTGCGGCACATTCCTGGACGCACCTCCCAGGTCTGGTCTGTCCAAATTTGGATTCATGGTTTGGTTAAAATCACCCAACCAAATAGCTGGAACTGATGGGTTTTGTGCCATGAATGCCAATCCCTTCAATACTACCTCAATCGAAAAAGGGGGGGGGATATAACATGCCAGAATCAATAGGGAGTTGCCTCCTATGGTGGCGTGTAGGAAGATGTATCTTCCCACTCTATCTGATTCTAGTGCGATTAGTTCAAAGGGCACTCTTTTGGCTACTAATATCGATACCCCCCTTGATTGATTGGTATGCGTACTGTGGTATAGCCATCCTATCCATGGTTTTTTTAAGGCTACCTGCATCTGACCTGTGATATGCGTTTCTGTTAACGCTATAATATCTGCTTTTTGTGATTTTAGAAATGTTAATGCTGCGGTTCGCTTAACCTTATTCCGCATTCCGCGGACGTTCCATGTTAAAAACTTTACACTGGCCATGTTAGTTTCTGGATGTGATTAGTGTATTTGCCATCTTGTAAGATCTCATACTGATAGTACCCCCTCAGTCTGCCTTTTCCATAGTACCAGTGTGCTAATGCATATTTGTTGTTGACTGTGTATTGCCTATTCAGCCACTTTAAGGTCATAACAATTCTTATATTCCCAAAGTAAAACATGTAACATATCCCTTTAACTGTTCCCATCCCTCCCAGCTGCACATCTCCCCAACCTGATGTGAGCATATAAACCCAAACTGTCAGCATATAACAAATCATCCAGCGGTTACCTTCCACTGGAGGCACATTTCTTAAAAGCAATAGATGAGTTTTTCTTTTGTGCTGATCCAACTTTGCTAAAGGGGCGACTGTTCCCCTGTCGAACGTGGAGCATTGATAATCAGGACTACCACACATTGCAGTTATTGAGTTCCTCTTGCCCTTTTCACCCTCTTTGCAGCGGGTTAATTTAAGTCCCTTGTTCCAGGATACTATAGTAGAATTTGGTTCCTGTTTTTTAGAAGTCTTGCAAAGCAGATCACTTTAAACTGTCCCCAATCTTTTCAAACTGTAAAGGCGCAACCGGTAACCTGCACAATCCTATTTTATAATCCCCCAAGTTCCATAGCTACGTTATACATGAGCTAGCGTTCTTGTTCCCATCCGCCCCACCCGCACACAAGCTGTGTATGCCCCCATTCTTCATATCCCTCAGCTGAACTCCGGCTCCCCCCCCAAAAAAAAAAAGGGGGGGATCCCGTGACCCTAGTATTAACGAGTTTTGTTCAAAGTCAGAAAGTACTCACTGTTGTTTCGTGTTCTTAGACAGATTAAGCGGGTCCGTTTCTGCGATCCAGCCATGCTGTCGCTGCCGCCGGGTCGTCGAAGAACTGTACTCTTCCGTCCTCCTCCACCCGCAGCCTAGCAGGAAACAACATGGCATATTTAAGATGGAGGATCCTCAATCTGCGTTTCACCTCCTGATATTGTGCTCTTCTCCTTTGCACTTCGCTGGAAAAATCCGGGAATACTGCAATCTGATTATTCCCGATCTGTATATTTCCTCTTTCCCGGGTGAGTTTGAGGATTTTGTCTCTGTCCCGAAAGTTTAGAAATTTGGCGATGAATGTGCGGGATGGCGCTCCGGGTGGTGGTGGCCGCGCGGGAATGCGGTGCGCTCTCTCCACCGCAAACATTGCTGAAAAGGCTTCTCGGCCGTATGTTTTGATCAGAAACGTTTCTAGGTATGTTGCTGGGTCTGCGCCTTCCTCTTTCTCTGGCAGTCCTATGAATCGGAGGTTGCAACGCCTGAGGCGGTTTTCCATGTCATCTTGATGGGCATGGAGTTGTTGTATCTGTCTCTGCATCTCCTCTGTAGTATGTCTCATGGGGTGTAAGGCATCTTCCGCGTTGCTGATCCTGGTTTCAGCCTCTGTGACCCTGTCTTTCAGTTTTGAGAAGTCCTGTCTTATCAGGGATATATCAATTTTCACTTCGTCTATCTTTGCAGTCAAGGTACCTTGTAGGGCGGCTATGGCATCCAGAACTTTGGCGGTATCTGTCGCCTGAGGAGCGGGGTCCGCGCTTGCGCCGGCTCCATTATCTTGTTGCATGTCTTTGTCCTGGCGGCGATATTGAGCGAGCTTGTCTGCCGTCCCAGTGTTCCGTCTCGGTGGGGACATAGTCTGCTTCTGTCCCGGGATAGGAGGGGGAGCCCGTGGGGTGGAATATGCCTGTGAAGCGCTCCACAGGATCTCTTCCTTCTGGGGGGTTTTGTGTGCAGGTTCACACTTTACCACATACCTGGTCCCCCCCCCCGGGGGTGCTGCACTCTTTGAGGATGTCCTGGGGTCCAGGTTCTTGTGGATCAGTCCTCTCTAGTGGAGCCAGGCAGGCCAGGGGAACTAGTGGAGCCGTTTCTGGGTGTAGCAATATGGCCGCCTCTCTCAGGGCCAGGCCAGAGCCACGGGCCGCTCCACAGGCCGCTACAGGGCACAGAGGCACAGCTTCAGGGGCCACAGGCAGTCCGGGGGCCGGTGTATACAGGGGTCAGCCTCGGGGGGTCCCAGCACGCCCGTGGAACGGAACGGAGCCGCCGCCGGGTGGAGCAAAATGGCCGCCGCTCCAGGCACTAGGCCGAAGCCGGGGACTTTCCTAGATGTCCGGTCCCAAAACGGAGCGCTCCGGTTTTCGCGGCCTCGGGGAGCGTTCCTGGCAATCCAACCGCTCCAGAGGCTTTGCAGGCACCAGGGTATCTCTGCTGGGGTGTGTTTTGGGGTAGGATTGATAGGATACAGGCAGGATGGCTGTTGTAGGATTTTGGGCAGAGGAGCTCTCTATGCAGACGTCCTACTCCATAGCTCGTCAGGCCACGCCCCCCATGATGGGGCAATTTTGATTGCGGTCGTTTTAGCAATTTAGCTATTTAGCAATTATTTTTGAAAAAAAAAAATATTTTTGAAAAAAAAAAAATATTTTTGAAAAAAAAAAAATATTTTTGAAAAAAAAAAATATATTTTTGAAAAAAAAAAAATATTTTTGAAAAAAAAAAATATATTTTTGAAAAAAAAAAATATATTTTTGAAAAAAAAAATATATTTTTGAAAAAAAAAATATTTATTTTTGAAAAAAAAAATATTTATTTTTGAAAAAAAAAAATATATATTTTTGAAAAAAAATATATATATTTTTGGAAAAAAAAATTTTTTTGAAAAAAAAAAAATTATTTTTGAAAAAAAAAATCATTTTTGAAAAAAAAAATCATTTTTGAAAAAAAAAAAAAAAATTTAGAAAAAAAAAATTATTTTTGGAAAAAAAAATTATTTTTGGAAAAAAAAAATTATTTTTGAAAAAAAAAAAATTACTTTTGAAAAAAAAATTACTTTTAGTTTTGATGGGGCAATTCTGATGGGGCAGTTTTGATGGGGACAATTTTGATGGGGCAATTCTAATGGGGCAGTTTTGATGGCAATATGATGGGGGCAGTTTTGATGGTGGCAATATGATGGGGCAGTTTTGATGGGGTAATTCTGATGGGGCAGTTTTGATGGTGGCAATTTTTATGGAGCAGTTTTAAAAGGTGGCAATATGATGGGGCAGTTTTGATGGTGGCAATATGATGGGGCAGTTTTAATGGGGACAATTTTGATGGCAGTATGATGGGGCAATTTTGATTGCGGTCGTTTTAGCAATTTAGCTATTCAGCAATTATTTTTGAAAAAAAAAAAATATTTTTGAAAAAAAAAATATTTTTGAAAAAAAAAATTATTTTTGAAAAAAAAAAATTATTTTTGGAAAAAAAAAAATATTTTTGAAAAAAAAAATATATATTTTTGAAAACAAAATTATTTTTGAAAAAAAAAAATTATTTTTGAAAAAAAAAATATTTTTAAAAAAAAATTTTTGAAAAAAAATCATTTTTGAAAAAAAAAAATTACTTTTGAAAAAAAAAATTACTTTTAGTTTTGATGGGGCAATTCTGATGGGGACAATTTTGATGGGGCAATTCTAATGGGGCAGTTTTGATGGCAATATGATGGGGCAGTTTTGATGGTGGCAATATGATGGGGCAGTTTTGATGGTGGTAATATGATGGGGCAATTCTGATGGGGCAGTTTTGATGGTGGCAATATGATGGGACAATTTTGATGGAGCAATTCTGATGGGGCAGTTTTGATGGTGGCAATATGATGGGGCAGTTTTAATGGGGACAATTTTGATGGGGCAATTCTGATGGGGCAGTTTTGATGGCGACCATTTTAGCAATTTAGCTAATCAGCATTCCCACGCATTTTCCCCAGGAAATGCATTTTCTAGTTATTAGTGGGACTGCTTTAGCAGTCCCACTATTGTTATTCGATTTTATTAGTGGGAATGCTTTAGCAGTCCCACTATTGTTATTCGTTTTTTTATTTATTAGTGGGAATGCTTTAGTAGTCCCACTATTGTTATTCGATTTTATTTATTTTTAATCTTAATTTTAATTTTATTCTGTACGTTTTTTGGTTCTGCTTAACTTCTGCATACTTTGAGCTATTAAAACCATTCAACTATCAAAATGTTTGTCTCTTTTAGCTGATGTGTGCTCTTTTTCAACTTTTTATCTACCATTTATACTTTTTAAAATATTAAGCTTGTTATCACTTTTTTTAACATTGAAGTCAATGGGAGCATGCTTGAAATCCTTAAATTCTTCTTCCGCTCCCAAAAGTTTCAGCTCCTTCATACTTTCACCTAGAGACACCAAACAAACTTTAAAATGTTCACAAAATATTCAGCTATCTGGCTACATCTTTTCAGTTTGATATCTTTTACAGTTTTTGAGAAAAAGCTTTTTGTTTAGAGGTCATTTCAGGAAATTTTAGCCATTAATCAGAGTGTACTGTGTTTGTTTTGTTGCCATGGTTACCAAAGCTTCTGTTATACACAGGGGGGGAGGTGGCTGAAGCATCTCAGCTCTGAATACAGAGCCCGGGGGAGGGGACAGACACACGATGTACTGATTATAATAAAGGAATATGATGGGGCAGTTTTGATAGGGCAATTCTGATGGGGCAGTTTTGATGGGGCAATTATGATGGGTCAGTTTTGATGGTGGCAATATGATGGGACAATTCTGATGGGGCAGTTTTGATGGTGGCAATATGATGGGCAGTTTTGATAGGGCAATTCTGATGGGGCAGTTTTGATGGTGGCAATATGATGGGGCAGTTTTGATGGTGGCAGTTTTGATGGGGCAATTCTGATGGGGCAGTTTTGATGGTGGCAATATGA
Organism: Lithobates clamitans; assembly: GCA_037952925.1. NCBI lineage: Eukaryota > Metazoa > Chordata > Amphibia > Anura > Ranidae > Lithobates > Lithobates clamitans. Next base: position 3,675,651 of record JBBGZY010000418.1, read on the forward strand.
TGGGGCAGTTTTAATGGGGGCAATTTTGATGGGGCAATTCTGATGGCAGTATGATGGGGCAGTTTTGATGGCGGCCATTTTAGCAATTTAGCTATTCAGCATTCCCACGCATTTTCCCCAGGAAATGCATTTTCTAGTTTTTCTTATTTTTATTCCGTACGTTTTTCGGTAATGCGTAACTTCTGCATACTTTCAGCTATTAAAACCATTCAACTATCAAAATGTTCGTCTCTTTTAGCTGAGGTGTGCTCTTTTTCAACTTTTTTTCTACCATTTATACTTTTTAAAATATTAAGCTTTTAATCACTTTTTTTTAACATTGAAGTCAATGGGAGCATGCTTGAAATCCTTAAATTTTTCTTCCGCTCCCAAAAGTTTCAGTTCCTTCATACTTTCCCCTAGAGACACCAAACAAACTTTAAAATGTTCACAAAAAATTCAGCTATCTGGCTATATCTTTTCAGTTTGATATCTTTTACAGTTTTTGAGAAAAAGCTTTTTGTTTACAGGTAATTTCAAGAAATTTTAGCCATTAATCAGAGTGTACTGTGTGTGTTTTGTTGCCATGGTTACCAAAGCTTCTGTTATACACAGGGGGGGAGGTGGCTGGAGCATCTCAGCTCTGATTAGAGCCCAGGGGAGGGGACAAAAGCTGGAAAATCAGAACATGATTTCTAAACTGCCGCCACTCCCTCATTTTCAAGCCCACCTACATAAATCTTATATCAAAACGTTCAGCTATCCCTGCTGCCACTAAACATGTCCACGGCTAAGCCATAGTCCTGATAGTTTTCACAATATGACCATTTGTTTGCAATTCACGCCGTCCATTGACATTCATTGAAACTACACTCTAGCCCCTTCAAATTTGAAGGGCAATTTCTAAACTGCGACCGTGCCCTCAATTTTAATATTTCAGAGACATACTATGTATCAAAATCTAGGTCTGGGTCTTGTGATTCTCACAATATAAAGATCTTCGCTGTAGGATGTATAGTTTTTAAAATACGGCCATTTGTTTAGAGGTCATTTCAGGAAATTTTAGCCATTAATCAGAGTGTACTGTGTTTGTTTTCTTGCCATGGTTACCAAAGCTTCTGTTATACACAGGGGGGGAGGTGGCTGGAGCATCTCAGCTCTGATTACAGAGCACGGGGGAGGGGACAGACACACCATGTACTGATTTATAATAGAGGAATATGATGGGGCAGTTTTGATGGGGTAATTCTGATGGGGCAGTTTTGATGGTGGCAATATGATGGGGCAGTTTTGATGGTGGCAATATGATGGGGCAGTTTTGATGGTGGCAATATGATGGGGCTGTTTTGATGGTGCAGTTTTGATGGGGCAATTCTGATGGGGCAGTTTTGATGGTGGCAATATGATGGGACAGTTTTGATGGCAATATGATGGGGGCAATTTTGCTGGGGGCCGTTTTAGCAATTCAGCATTCCCACGCATTTTCCCCAGGAAATGCATTTTCTAGTTTATTTTTAATCTACTTAATCTTAATTTTATTCCGTACGTTTTTTGGTTCTGCGTAACTTCTGCATACTTTCAGCTATTAAAACCATTCAACTATCAAAATGTTCGTCTCTTTTAGCTGATGTGTGCTCTTTTTCAACTTTTTTTCTACCATTTATACTTTTTAAAATATTAAGCTTTTTATCACTTTTTTTTAACATTGAAGTCAATGGGAGCATGCTTGAAATTCTAAATTCTTCTTGCGCTCCCAAAAGTTTCAGCTCCTTCATACTTTCACCTAGAGACACCAAACAAACTTTAAAATGTTCACAAAATATTCAGCTATCTGGCTATATCTTTTCAGTTTGATATCTTTTACGGTTTTTGAGAAAAAGCTTTTTGTTTAGAGGTAATTTCAGGAAATTTTAGCCATTAATCAGAGTGTACTGTTTGTTTTGTTACTAAAGCTTCTGTTATACACAGGGGGGGAGGTGGCTGGAGCATCTTAGCTCTGAATACAGAGCCCGGGGGAGGGGACAGACACACGATGTACTGATTTATAATAGAGGAATATGATGGGGCAGTTTTGATAGGGCAATTCTGATGGAACAGTTTTGATGGGGACAATTTTAATGGAGCAGTTTTAAAGGTGGCAATATGATGGGGCAGTTTTGATGGTGGCAATATGATGGGGCAGTTTTGATGGGGCAATTCTGATGGGGCAGTTTTGATGGTGGCAATATGATGGGGCAGTTTTGATGGCAGTATGATGGGGTAGTTTTGATGGCAGTATGATGGGGCAGTTTTGATGGCGGCCATTTTAGCAATTTAGCTATTCAGCATTCCCACGCATTTTCCCCAGGAAATGCATTTTTTAGTTTTTCTTCTTATTCCGTACGTTTTTTGGTTCTGCGTAACTTCTGCATACTTTCAGCTATTAAAACCATTCAACTATCAAAATGTTCGTCTCTTTTAGCTGAGGTGTGCTCTTTTTCAACTTTTTTTCTACCATTTATACTTTTTAAAATATTAAGCTTTTTATCACTTTTTTTTAACATTGAAGTCAATGGGAGCATGCTTGAAATCCTTAAATTCTTCTTCCGCTTCCAAAAGTTTCAGCTCCTTCATACTTTCACCTACAGACGCCAAACAAACTTTAAAATGTTCACAAAATATTCAGCTATCTGGCTATATCTTTTCAGTTTGATATCTTTTACAGTTTTTGAGAAAAAGCTTTTTGTTTAGAGGTCATTTCAGTAAATTTTTGCCATTAATCAGAGTGTACTGTGTTTGTTTTGTTGCCATGGTTACCAAAGCTTCTGTTATACACAGGGGGGGAGGTGGCTGGATCATCTCAGCTCTGATTACAGAGCCCGGGGTACACACCATGTACTGATTTATAATAGAGGAATATGATGGGGCAGTTTTGATGGGGTAATTCTGATGGGGCAGTTTTAATGGGGACAATTTTTATGGAACAGTTTTAAAGGTGGCAATATGATGGGGCAGTTTTGATGGGGGCAGTTTTGATGGTGGCAATATGATGAGGCAGTTTTGATGGGGCAATTCTGATGGGGCAGTTTTGATGATGGCAATATGATGGGGCAGTTTTGATGGGGAAATTTTTGATGGGGCAATTCTAATGGGGCAGTTTTGATGGGGGCAGTTTTGATGGTGGCAATATGATGGGGCAGTTTTGATGGGGCAATTCTGATGGGGCAGTTTTGATGGTGGCAATATGATGGGGCAGTTTTGATGGGGACAATTCTGATGGGGCAGTTTTGATGGCAATATGATGGTGGCAGTTTTGATGGGGCAATTCTGATGGGGCAGTTTTGATGGTGGCAATATGATGGGGCAGTTTTGATAGGGCAATTCTGATGGTGGCAATATGATGGGACAATTTTGATGGAGCAATTCTGATGGGGTAGTTTTGATGGTGGCAATATGATGGGGCAGTTTTAATGGGGACAATTTTGATGGGGCAGTTTTGATGGCAGTATGATGGGGCAGTTTAGATGGCGGCCGTTTTAGCAATTTAGCTATTCAGCATTCCCACGCATTTTCCCCAGGAAATGCATTTTCTAGTTTTAATTAGTGGGAATGCTTTAGCAGTCCCACTATTGTTATTCGATTTTATTTATTTTTAATCTTAATTTTAATTTTATTCCGTACGTTTTTTGGTTCTAAGTAACTTCTGCATACTTTTTTTTTTATCAAAAGTTTTTATTGCGCACAAAGTCAAAATTTATACATTACATCTGATAATGACGTGACATACAAATCAGAATAGAGGCGTACATTGAACAATTTAGCCTTCATTAGTAAAAAATATATTTCAGTGTTCATACATGTAGATTCCTGAGTTCGTCGTCCTTATCACTCATTCAGTATATGTGCTTTTTTTTTTTTTAAACCAGAACAAAAAATTAAAAAACAACCAGCATATTACAACCAGCAACTTCTCCCATCCCTCCCTCACCCACCCATAAGTCTGTCTTTGGTAGAATGGCCCACAGAGTAAAGCGAACCAAAAAAAAAAGGGGAACAACCACCCCCTCATCAGCCCAAACAGAAAAATTGAGCTTACTATCATCCACCATTTGCCTATTCACTTTCCTGAAATAGAAAAAAAACAAAAAACAGCCTCCCCGCAAAATATTTATCCCTCGCCTTCCAGGGTATCAGCAGAGTCAACCCATCTAAACCATACTTTTTGAAATTTTTTTGAGGCCCCCCTAGCTTCATAAGTCATTTTATACATCAAGACATCAGAGTTAATTACTTTTTTCCACATCCCCAGTGTCAGCGGTTCATCATGTATCCATCTTCTGGCAATAAGCTTTCGTACTCCAAAAAATAAAATCTCAGAAATAATTTTGTGTGTGTACTCATTTGTTCTTGTCCAAACACCCCTAGAAGACACCTTAAGGGAGAGCAAATATTTGGCAAATCAAACTGTTTCGAAATGAATTCTGTCACCTGCGACCATAATGGTCTTACCTTTACACATTCCCAAGTCATGTGTAAGAAAGTACCCTCCGCCCTCCCACACTTATGACAAATAGCCGATTCCCGTCTATGCATTCGATATAATCTAGTAGGTGTATAGTACTGTTGATGTAGGTACCGGAATTGAATCATTTTATCCGTGGAAGAGACCACGGATATTAGATATGTATCCAACACCTCCTGCCACATTTCTTCCGACAGCTCAGGGACAATCGTGACCCAACGTTCCATAGATCTAGAGGTTGTAGTCCCCACCCCTGGGCCCACTGCCCCATAATATCTAGAAATTCTTTTTTTCGGGTCCGGATCCATCAGAATCCTCTCTAAGTCAGTATTCTGAACTATAATTTCATCAGCGCCAAACTGCGCAAGCGCAGCATGGTGTAGTTGGACATACCGAAAGTACCAGTTCCTCGGTATTCCAAAATTCTCTCTCAGCTGTGCAAATGTACAGAAGCGATTGTCCTGATATATATGATGTAAGTATTTTATGCCATGTCTAGCCCAAGAGTTATGTCCGTCAGTTTCAAAAACTCTGCAAGTGTCTTATTATACCATAGAGGATTGTTCGGTGACAACCACAATGGATCATCCTTCCTTCGTCTGGAGCATATATAGAACACTTTCCCCGGTAGTGTCATTACGGATCCCACCTCTCTCCCTGGTATCCCCCTCCTATACAGCATATTTTGAAGTGTTTCCTGCGAGGAGGCAACAGCAGCCTCCAACAGGGCAGTAGCATTGGGTGTTAAAGGGAAGAGTCGCCAGTGCAGAAAGGATAATTGCGACGCCAGAAAGTAAGACCGCAGATCTGGTAACGCCATTCCACCCATTGTAACTGGTAGTTTTAAAATCGCCAAGGAGACTCTGGGTGCTTTAGAGCCCCAAAGGAAACCCACAATAATGGAATCTATATTTTTAAAAACCTTCAGAGTCACAAAAACCAGAGAGTTCGAGAGAATGTAAAGAAATTTCGGCAAGAAGATAATTTTAAATAAATGTATCCGTCCCAATAGGGTAATCGGTAAATTCTGCCATTTCCGCACCTTCTCCCGAAAATTTTGTATGACCGGCGTCAAGTTTTTCTCCAAGAACGTAGAGATAGGAAGCTGGATCACGACCCCTAAAAACTTAAAAGATGTGGAGAGTGGAATGGGACATTCCCTCGGGATCACCACCCCCTCATCAATAGGGAAAATGGAAGATTTTTTCCAATTAATCCGGAATCCAGAATAATCGCCAAATTCTTGAATCAATCGGAAAGCTTCTGATAATGAGGGCCCTGGATCCTGCAAGTATAGCAACATGTCGTCGGCATAAAGCGAAACTCGCTCCTCGAAATCGCCCAGTTTCAGTCCCACCAATTGCGATGTGGCTCTTAGTTTGACCGCTAAAGGCTCAATTGCCAAGGCAAACAGGAGGGGCGAAAGCGGACACCCCTGCCTGGTATCTCTAAAAATAGGGAAGGAGTCTGAAACTATACCATTTACCCTTAATCTTACCAGCGGGTCCGTATAGAGTAACCTCACCCAAGAAATAAAACAAGGGCCAAAACCATATGACTCAAGGAGGTGGAACAGATATGTCCACTCTACGGAGTCGAAGGCTTTTTTTGTATCCAAAGAAGCCACTACTCTAGTCCCCAAATTGTCATGGGCTATCTGAAGGTTTATAAATAGTCTCCTAATATTCATCTGTGCACAACGACCTTGTATAAAACCAGTTTGGTCAGCGTCCACTAAATTTAGTATAACAGATTGCAGTCTACCAGCTAATATTTTTGCAAGGATTTTTGTGTCCATATTCATCAGCGAGATTGGACGGTACGAATCACATTCTCGAGGGTCTTTACCCCCCTTAGGTATTAATACAATCAGGGCTTCCCTCATAGAGGGAGGGAGTCTACCATCCGATCTAGCTGTATTAAAAACTTTCAATAGGCGTGGGGCCATACCGTAACGAAAAGTATTGTACCATTCCGAGGGAAGGCCATCCAGTCCAGGTGCCTTCCTAGGCGGAAAGGAGGCAATCGCCTTCTCTACCTCCTCCACCGTAATACCCGCTTCCAGAGCAGTACTGTCTTCTTCTGTCAATCTAGGTAGTTCAACGTCAGCAATGTATTTTCCCAGTTTCTCCAGTTCCAAGGGGGCACAAGAGCTATATAGTTTTTTATAGAAACGAGCGAAAATATCCAGGATAGCGGCCGAGTCACATATTTCAATCCTAGAATCATCATACACCGCCTTAATATATACCGGAATATAGTCAGGTCTCGCCAGGTATGCCAGAAGCCTGCCATTCTTGTCTCCAAATTCGAATATACGTCTGCGTTGTGCCAAATTTAATTTTGTGGTACGATCTGTGAGGATCGTCTTGTACTCCCTTGTACTGGTTTGTAAAGTCAGTAGTCTTTCTGTAGTAGGGTCTCTAACATATTCAGCTTCCGCCAGTGTCACCTCAGTCTCTTTAAATTGTACCTCTGAGGCCAGTTGTTTTTTAAAACTTCGGACCTCCGTCATGAACACCCCTCGCAGCGTGGCCTTAAAAGCCTCCCATTGGAGAAGTGTGGATGCGGAGCCAGTATTTTCTGCCCAAAAATGTTTGATCGCCTCTGTACATTTGATTTTAATATACTCCTCCTGAAGCCAACTCGCCTCCATTCGCCATAGCCTTAAACCCGGCTTTGGTCCTAGATTAAGTTCCAGTAGCATGGGGGAATGATCTGATAGAGCTCTGGGCAAATATGAAACCCCCTGAACCAATTGCATCCCGTCTCCCTCAGTCAGGACGGTGTCTATCCTGGACAGCGTCTTGTGCGTTTCAGAGTAGCAGGAATATTCCCGCACTCCAGGATGATGGAAACGCCAGACATCTCTGAAACCATGTGCAGACAACCATCCCGCTAAAGGAGCCGACGTGCCGGATACCGCCCCAAGTCTCTCCAGAGCTGGCTCTGCCACAGTATTGAAATCCCCTAGTATATATATCCTCCCCTCCGCTACCTCATAAACTATCCGTAGCATATCATCTAAATGAGCTAGCGAGAAAGGAGGAGGTACATATAAATTCACTATCGTTAGAAATGTATTCATCACCTGGATTACTAATACCACAAACCTCCCTTTAATATCAGTCCGAACCGCATGTATCGAAATAGGCATAGCCTTGGTAACCAAAGTGGAAACTCCCCGTGCGTACAAAGAGTAAGTAGCATGATAAGCCCCGGCAATATGTGCTCGTTTTAAGGAGAGAACCCTGGAGCCCTGTAGATGCGTTTCCTGGAATAAAATTATATGGGGCTTGTGTTTCTTAATATAATCAAAAATCAAGGAGCGCTTGAATTTAGAATTGAGGCCTCGTACGTTCCAGGCCAAAATTTTGAGACTAACCGCCATATCTATAATTGTAGTAGTAGGCGGCCCTCCCCAGTACACCTGTCCAATCCAGCCACCCCAATGGGCTCCAGGCCTCTCCTAGTATTCGCAGTGGGCGACACATGCAGAGCATTTGAGAGAATTTCCTGTAATAACAGCAAATGTGAACCACCCCCACCAAAGACAGACTTAAAAAAAACCAAAAATTACAGTTTCCAACCCTTTTCCTCCCCCCTCCCTGCACCCAGTCCCAACATACCAGGCACTTTTTTCCCATAACCACAATGAATTAGCAGCAGAGATGCAACTCAAAACTAGTCACATAAGGCAGGTTACTTAGGAGCAACAGTGCTACTTAGCATTAGAAAACAATAAAAATAATAAGTCAATAAAAACTCTGTTTTCCCTAGAAAAATAGGAAAAAGAACTTTACTCCCAGCAAAAAAAACTGTTCCAGTAAATTGCAGTTTCAAGTTCCATCTGCAGACACTGTATATCTTTTTTGACATAGGACAGCAGCAATATAAAACAAAAAAAAATTTTTTTATATGGGCCGCTAGTATCTATAGAAACGTCCTCCAGAAAAAGAAAAAAAATTTCAAATGGGAAAAAAAACTGTCCCAGAGACAGACCCAAAGGATCAGCTTTCCCCCTCCCCCCCAAGGACAACCATCAGGAAGAGATTGCATCCACAGTACACAGATCTCCTGTTCCAGCAATATTTTCAGCATGAAGAAAAAAAATTAATGTTACAGCAAGGAGAAAAGAAAAAAAAAAAATAAACCCCCCCCCCTCATGATGGAGCAAGAAAGAAGAGAACAAAAAAAACAGAATGGGGGATGGAGAGAAAAAAAAAGAAGGGGGCGACTAGTAAGGCAGGGAGAGATATATCACAAGATACAGTCAGATAGGCAGTCAGTATCCTTTCCAATTAGTATTCTCTCACCCAAAAAGACAGTTGCCTCACACGTTTTCATCTTCCTCAAGGCGATCTAGGTGAGGCTCTATTTCTCCGATTACCACGAGAGTCTAGCCATTCAGACGCTTCAGTAGGATTTGTGAAAAAAAGTGTTTTTCCATTCTCCACAATGCGCAGCTTAGCAGGATATAGCATGCTGTAGATCAAGTTGAGATCCCTTAATCTTTTCTTTATGGGTTGAAATGAAGCTCTCTGTTTCTGGGTAACGGCAGAGAAATCAGGGCTCCCCTTAGAATATTCTCCCGGTCCCGGAAGTGAAGCACTTTTGCTATCATAGACCTGGGGGGGGCTCCCTTTGGAGGGGCCCGGCCTGGAACTCGATGGGCCCTTTCAATAGCAAACATCTTTGTAAAGGTGTCAGGCGCCATATTAGCAATCAGCCATTTCTCTAGATATTCCTCTGGGAGCTTTCCCTCCACTCCTTCTGGGAACCCCACCAGCCTTATATTGTTTCTTCGCATGCGGTCTTCCATGTCGGCCATCTTTAAAGTATGTTCAGATAGGGTCTTTCTGGTCACCTGTGCTGCAGTATCTAAGGGTCTTATAGTATCTTCCAAGGCAGTAACACGGCGGTCTGTAATCTGTGCCTTCTCCCTCAGCTTTTGCATATCATGCTTGATGAATGAAAACTCCACTCTTAGCTCTTCAAAATGATCTAATAACTTTGCTTGGCCTCCCTGAATGGCCGCCATTATCTGTGACAGGGACGGTTCCTCTTCTCCCACCACCTCCCTGTCAGCTCTCGCCCAGCGATCCTTCAACCTGTCCAGCGATCTTCCCCTGTGTATCACAACCTCTCTTTGGGGCTTAGGACTCACCCTGTCCACTGCTGAAGATGAGGATGCCTGAGGCGGTGTCCCTGTGGATCTCTGCAGCGGCGGCCATTCCTCCTCCTCCTCCTGTGTTCCAGCGCCATTTTGAGAGCCCCAGGCGAATTGTGCCAGCCGCTCACCGGCGGATTTGGGGCACGGAGGGCCGTATTTTACCATCCCCGAGGGTGCCTGATGTATCCCAGCACACATCCCCAGCCGTTGGCCAAAAAAACAAGCGCCGCTGTCCCAGGATTTTATCAGGATAGTTCGTCTGCAGACGGAGCTCCGGTCAGACGCTCCTTACATGCTGCGCGCTAGCTCCGCCCCCTGACTTCTGCATACTTTCAGCTATTAAAACCATTCAACTATCAAAATGTTCGTCTCTTTTAGCTGAGGTGTGCTCTTTTTCAACTTTTTATCTACCATTTATACTTTTTAAAATATTAAGCTTTTTATCACTTTTTTTAACATTGAAGTCAATGGGAGCATGCTTGAAATCCTTAAATTCTTCTTCCGCTCCCAAAAGTTTCAGCTCCTTCATACTTTCACCTAGAGACACCAAACAAACTTTAAAATGTTCACAAAATATTCAGCTATCTGGCTATATCTTTTCAGTTTGATATCTTTTACGGTTTTTGAGAATAAGCTTTTTGTTTAGAGGTCATTTCAGGAAATTTTAGCCATTAATTAGAGTGTACTGTGTTTGTTTTGTTGCCATGGTTACCAAAGCTTCTGTTATACACAGGGGGGGAGGTGGCTGGAGCATCTCAGCTCTGAATACAGAGCCCGGGGGAGGGGACAGACACACTATGTACTGATTATAATAGAAGAATATGATGGGGCAGTTTTGATAGGGCAATTCTGATGGGGCAATTATGATGGAGCAGTTTTATTGGTGGCAATTATGATGGGTCAGTTTTGATGGTGGCAATATGATGGGGCAGTTTTGATGGGACAATTCTGATGGGGCAGTTTTGATGGTGGCAATATGATGGGCAGTTTTGATGGGGACAATTTTAATGGAGCAGTTTTAAAGGTGGCAATATGATGGGGCAGTTTTAATGGTGGCAATATGATGGGGCAGTTTTGATGGGGCAATTCTGATGGGGCAGTTTTGATGGTGGCAATATGATGGGGCAGTTTTAATGGGGACAATTTTGATGGGGCAATTCTGATGGGGCAGTTTTGATGGCAGTATGATGGGGCAGTTTTGATGGCGGCCATTTTAGCAATTTAGCTATTCAGCATTCCCACGCATTTTCCCCAGGAAATGCATTTTCTAGTTTTAATTATATTCCGTACGTTTTTTGGCTCTGCGTAACTTCTGCATACTTTCAGCTATTAAAACCATTCAACTATCAAAATGTTTGTCTCTTTTAGCTGATGTGTGCTCTTTTTCAACTTTTTTTCTACCATTTATACTTTTTAAAATATTAAGCTTTTTATCACTTTTTTTAACATTGAAGTCAATGGGAGCATGCTTGAAATCCTTTAATTCTTCTTCCGCTCCCAAAAGTTTCAGCTCCTTCATACTTTCACCTAGAGACACCAAACAAACTTTAAAATGTTCACAAAATATTCAGCTATCTGGCTATATCTTTTCAGTTTGATATCTTTTACAGTTTTTGAGAAAAAGCTTTTTGTTTAGAGGTCATTTCAGGAAATTTTTGCCATTAATCAGAGTGTACTGTGTTTGTTTTGTTGCCATGGTTACCAAAGCTTCTGTTATACACAGGGGGAGAGGTGGCTGGAGCATCTCAGCTCTGAATACAGAGCCCGGGGGAGGGGACAGACACACCATGTACTGATTTATAATAGAGGAATATGATGGGGCAGTTTTGATAGGGCAATTCTGATGGGGCAGTTTTGATGGGGCAATTATGATGGGGCAGTTTTATTGGTGGCAATTATGATGGGTCAGTTTTGATGGTGGCAATATGATGGGGCGGTTTTGATGGGACAATTCTGATGGGGCAGTTTTGATGGTGGCAATATGATGGGGCAGTTTTGATGGGGACAATTTTAATGGAGCAGTTTTAAAGGTGGCAATATGATGGGGCAGTTTTGATGGTGGCAATATGATGGGGCAGTTTTGATGGGGCAATTCTGATGGGGCAGTTTTGATTGTGGCAATATGATGGGGCAGTTTTAATGGGGATAATTTTGATGGGGCAATTCTGATGGGGCAGTTTTGATGGCAGTATGATGGGGCAGTTTTGATGGCGGCCATTTTAGAGTCAAATATATTTTTATTAAGTTTGCAAGGTTATACAGAGCCATTTAACATTGGCAAAACATAGTATATAGCGATTAGCACGGTTGGAAATAATTTGTCTGTACACAAACTTATAAATACAGGGAGCGGAGTATATAAGAATGAATGTACACCAGTTCGGTTCAGATTCAATCCCATAAATAACATTTATACCATGCTATAATACAACGACTGTTCGTTAATTTCAACGTCTGCTATTTGTATCATTAAAGGTATGGGGAGGAGAGAGTATTGGAAAGAAGAGAGAGAGAGAGGAGAAGAGGAGAGGAAGGAGGGTGGAGGACGGGTAAGGGTAGGGGGTTCAGGTCAAGCTGGCAGGCCCTGGGGCAACACAATGGGAGCTCTGGGTTGAATTTATTTAATCAGGTGGTTTTAGCAGATTTTTCAAAGCATTGGAGGTGGCGTAATCAATCCATATTAGCCACATGGTTTGGAATTTATCATAAGTGTCATTATCTAAGGCAATCATCTCCTCCATTCGCATGATATCGTTGACAATGGAGACCCAAGAGGATAGTGGGGGGTAGTGGTAGTTTTCCAGTAAAGTGGAATGAGTTGTCTAGCTGCTGAGAGGAAAAAACAAAGTAGGGATCATTTCTGGGAGGGTATTGAACCCGGTAACATGGACAGCAGCGCCATTTCTGGTGTGGGCGTCGTGGGTTTATCGTAGAGGCTACTGTATACGGCAAAAACCTGTGACCAGAATGGCTGGATGGCGTTGCAATTCCACCATATGTGGAGATAATTCCCCTCCGGATCTCCACATCTCCAACAGGTCGTGGCAGTAGAGGGAAAAATATTGTGTAACGATTGGGGGTCTCTGTACCATCGCGCCAGGAGCTTAAAATTCTTCTCTTGTATATGGCAAGAGATGGAGGACTTGTGTGTGAAGTGAAAAGACTTTTGCCAGTCATCTGGTGAAAAATCCTTGCCTAGGTCAGAGGCCCATCTCCTCGTGTAAGGTGGCAGTTGTTCGTGGATCAGTGAGTGTAATAATTTGTAGATGGTGAATAGTAGATGTCTGGGTGTTTCCGAGAGAGAACACAGCTGCTCGTAGTCTGTTAGGGGTCTATGGGTGTGGGTAGAGGAGAACAGGTCAGAGCAAAATGAGGAGATGCGTAAGGCTGTGAGCCAATTACCTCTATCTCCCGGGAGAACCGGTGCACCCGTGCTGGGGTGTATGAATGAGTTGGCTGTAGGCCAGGTATCCCGTGAATATGGGCCCACCAGATTAGAGCCCATGCCCTGGGGGAGGTCTGGATGATCGAAGAGCGAAGTAAGCGGTGAGGGGTCAGTAGATAATATTGGTAATAATCCTTTTCTGTACCACAGGTGTAGTGCTGCAGTTGTTAATGGTGAGCAGTTAGTTAGGGTGGAGAGTCCTCGACCATATCCCCAGAGCAGAGCTCGGAGGTCAGAAGTGGAGAGGTCTTGTTCTATGGCAGTGGATGCCTTGGGGAATGGGCGAGGGAACCACTCAAGGATCCGAGATAGGACCGCAGCCCTGTGGTACATTTCGAAGTCTGGGAGGCCAACCCCACCCCGATTTTTAGGGTATGTCAGCAAGGCATGTCTGATACGAGACATCCCCTGCTGCCAGACAAAACGTATAGACATAGAACGCAGCGAGGCAAAGAAGCGCTGAGGGATAAGTATCGGAATCGTCTGGAAGACGTATAGAAGTTTAGGGAGAGTATCCATTTTTAATGTATTTATACGGCCGAACCAAGGTAGTGGGGTCTGGTTCCATGTTTCTAATTCTTTCCGGATTCGGGATAGGAGCGGAGGGTAATTGAGATTGTAAAGGTCAGCTAGGTTGGATGGGATGGTGACTCCAAGGTAAGAAATACCCTTTGTTCCCCACTGGAATGGGAAATTGGTCCGCAATTGTGTGAGGGTGGAGGGAGTTAGGGATATGTTAAGGGCTTCTGTCTTAGACATATTGAGCTTAAAATTACTTAGGTCTCCAAATCTACGGAACTCCTGCATTAAGGAGGGTAGTGAGGTATGGGGTTGTTGGATGTAGACAAGGAGGTCATCTGCGTAAAGTGAGAGTTTTACTTCCGATGATGGCGCTGGTATTCCCATGATGTTATTGTTTTGCCTAATAGCCGTGGCCAAGTGCTCCATCACTAGAACAAAGAGCAAGGGAGATAGCGGGCAACCCTGTCTCGTCCCATTGGATATCACTAGTGGGGCAGATGCGGAACCATTGACCAGTACAGAGGCAGTGGGCTGGGAATAAAGCGCCATCACTTTAGATATAAATGAAGGGCCGAGTCCAATCTGTTTCAGAGAAAGGCGTAGAAATTGCCAGTTAACCTGGTCAAACGCCTTTTCGGCGTCAAAAGAGAGGATGCAGGCCTTTAGATTGTGTTTGCGGATATAAGAGATTAGGTGTATCGTTTTTGTGGTATTGTCCCTGGCCTCCCTACCAGGGACAAAACCCACTTGATCTTTGTGTACAATGGAGGGTAAGAGGGGCGAGAGGCGATTGGCCAGGATCTTGGCAAAAAGTTTAACGTCGACGTTTAGGAGGGAGATAGGTCTATAACTAGTGCATTGGGAGGGGTCCTTTCCGGGCTTAGGTATTACTGAGATAGTGGCAGACAGAAGGGATTTGGGGGGGGATGATCGTCATCTAGGTAGTTAAACGCCGCTGCGAGAAGTGGGGCTAATGAATGGGCAAATAATTTGTAGAATCTGGGCGTGAAGCCGTCAGGTCCTGGGCATTTACCGGATTTTAATCCTTTAATAGCCAGAAGGAAGTCTGAAGATGTTAGGACTTCCTCTAGAGCCGTGGAAGTGGGGGGATCTATTCGTGGGAGGGCTGTCTCTGAAATATAATTTTCCATGTCTGAGAGTTGTGAGTTTGGTCGTGGGGATTGTTGAGGTCGGGTAGGGAGGTTATAGAGTTGAGAATAATAGTGTTGAAAAGCATCTGCTATGCCCTTAGGGGTCCTGATCTTTTGTTGGTTTGTGTTGCAAATGAACGGTATGGGGTGCCGAGGGGGACGCGGGTGTAGAACTTTAGCAAGGTGCTGTCCGCATTTATTAGCTAGCATGTAGTGGCGATTACGTCCTTTGTCTCTGGCTATAAGGGTGTTTGCATCTAGAATGCGGAGTAAATCTCTGCGGGCGTTGGAGAGTTCCACAAAGGTACTATGCGCAAGGTCTTTCTTATGTGTGCTTTCGAGGGTGTGGATAGATGAGAGTAATTTGACTATGTCAGCCGATCTAGCCTTCTTTAATCGTGCGCCATGTTGGATGAAAATTCCCCGCAGCACACATTTCAGGGCCTCCCATTTGGTAAGGGGGTTGGTGTCATCTGAACGGTGGTCATGAATAAAGTTTTTAATTGCCTGCTGGGTGTCTGTCACACAAAGGCTATCTTTTAGCAGGTTGTCGTTTAAGCACCAGGTAAATGTTTTGTGTGCCTTAGGTGGGTGGGCTAAGCTTAAATGGGCAGGGGCATGATCAGACCAGAGAATGTTACCTAGGGAAGCTTGTATAGGGATATCAAGTAGGGATTGTGATACTAGGAAATAGTCAATGCGACTATATGAGTTATGGGCGACCGAGTAACAGCTGTAATCTCTCTCGAATGGATGTTGGACCCGCCAGACATCCACTAATTGGGCTGAGTGTAGAAGTGATTTGATATGTGTGAGAGTGGAGTGTGATATAGCTGACTTACCCGAGGAGGTGTCTACGGCTGGCGTGAGGGTCACGTTGAGGTCTCCTCCTACAATAAAACAGGGGCCCCCGAACGAGATTAGTTTGTCTATAAGCATGGAGAAAAAACTCCCTTGGTCTTGGTTTGGTCCGTATACATTAGCAACTGTAAAAATAGAAAGGTTAGATTTTAGTTTAAGAAAGATAAAGCGACCATCAGGGTCTATTAGGGTATCTAATACTTCTGGTTGGAAGGATTTGTGGAAAGCTATAGATACTCCTTTGGATTTAGAAAGTGGATTAGTGCTATGGAACCATTTATGGAAGTGGGGGTTGTTTAAGGCTGGAATGGCCGAACCCTTAAAGTGTGTTTCTTGAAGTAGTAAGATTTGAGTTTTGGCTTTATGGAAGTGATACAGCACTTGGCTCCTTTTCTCAGGGGTGTTAAAACCTCTGCAATTATAGGAGGCTAAGGTGATGTGATCTAGCGGTGGCATGAGAGCAATGGAGTGGAAACACGCCTAAGATCTCTCGTTAGAATTCTAATGGCCCCCACGTGACCCAGGGCCTGCCCTGCCCGGGGGAAGAGGGATAAAGGTGGGGAGGGGACAGAGGATAGGTAGGGAAAAAGAGTGGGGGTGGAGGGAGTTAGAGAAGCAGAGAAGGTGGACATAAACTGGCTCAGCCAGGTAGAAACAGAACACATCCACCATGTAGACAGAGAGAGCCACCATGAAATACAGAGGTGGAAAAGGAGGTTAAAACCACGGAGTGGTAGCCTGAAAGAAATCAATGGGTGCAATCGCATGGTAACTGGATAATAAAAAAGAAAAAAAACACTAAATAACGTAAACAGTGCAATAATACGCACTATTGGTCCTAAGTGGGGTATAAACGTGGTAAGCGCACAAAGCGCCCCCCGGTCCCGGGATCCCCACCGTACACAAAACCTGAACAACCTGGGGACATCGCTCACGAACATCTCTAGCTATAGGCATAATGTAGTGGCCCTAATATGACACGTCTGCCTTTCTTCCGAACCGCTGTCGAAATGCTTCATGAAGCACGGAAGTCCTCCATGTACTTGAATAACGTACAGGGGATCATGCTGGCATGGGGGGGGAAGGGGGCGACCACCCTTCTATTTTCAAGGGGGACTAGGATAAAGCCCAGCGCGGAAGGAAGGCATCTGTGTAACTTTATAATTATAGTCAATTAAAACTTATCATCAACAGTTTTAAGACAGATGTATACCTCCCTTGTCACAGTTAAGCCCCTTCCCTCCCACCCGACCCCAGCAACCGATATCTGTATACATGGTGAACTGAAAAAAGGAGATAAAAAAATTAACAAGAAAAAAAAAACCTGGTATGCATGAGAGGATGCGCTACATAACCTGAAACAGAGAACTGAGAAAAAAAAAAAAAAAAAAAAAAAAAAATTTAGAAAAACTTGTGCGCATCGTTCATAAAAATGTGATGTCGGTAGGTCTGGAGGTCCAGCAGTTGACAAGGCAAGAGAGAGGTGGAAAAAAGAAAGGAATGGAGACAGGTATCACCCTGTTGCAGGAGGGAACATCAGCCGTCCGGTGATTTGTGAGGCGAGGATCTGGGGCGCTTCTGCCTGCTGGTCTTCTGCCATTGCGTGCTGAATGGAAGACCAGGCGTAGTAGTTGGGAGAGGCCAATCCGGTAGGGAAACCTGTGGAAGTTCCAGGGTGCTCAGGAATCGCGGTAAGTCTCCTAAGGTGCGAAAAATGGCCGTCTTGCCCTCGTGCTGAACTCGCAGTTGGAACGGAAAGCGCCATTGGTATCTGATTTGTCTCTCTTGCAAGATTGAGGTGAGGGGTTTCAGAGAGCGCCGCATGGCCAGTGTTTGGCGGGAGAGGTCTGGGAGTAGCATGATGGGGGTGTCATTAAGCCTGATGGAGTCCTGGGTGCTTGCCTCTCGCATGATGTTTTCTTTCACCTTGTAGAAGTGCACTCTACACAGGGTGTCACGGACATAGGCAGAGTCTGGATTGCGAGGGCCGGAGGTCCTGTGTACTCTATCTAATTCA
Source organism: Lithobates clamitans (assembly GCA_037952925.1). Lineage (NCBI taxonomy): Eukaryota > Metazoa > Chordata > Amphibia > Anura > Ranidae > Lithobates > Lithobates clamitans. The sequence continues at coordinate 3,693,300 of JBBGZY010000418.1, forward strand.
ATGTGGGTGTCTTTGGGTTGCTGAAGTATTTGATTGAAGATAGAGGTTACAGCCCCTGCCAGGTCTTTATGCTCGATGGTTTCAGGGATGCCGCGTATTCTGATATTGTTCCGTCTATTACGGTTTTCAATGTCGTCCTGGTGGTACATGAGCTGTTGGATTAGGACAGTGTGAGAGTTCAAGATTGCTTCATGGGAATGCAGAGTAGTGCATATGCCCTCCGTGGTATTTTCCACGTCCTCAATACGGATTCCCATGTCCCTTTTAAGCTCCGCAATCTCCTGTCTATATGCTTTTTCCATACGGGTGGTGTAATGCTCAAAATCGGCTTTTGTTGGGAGCGAGCGTATGTATGTATGGAGGGATCGCATCTGCGATTCTAAGTCCCATCCGTCCCCTGAGTTCAGGGATGCTTGCGATTGATTGTAGGGGCTGTGCGGGCTGTGTTGGCTCTGTAGTGTGGGCTCAAGATCAGCTAGTGAGGCAGAGCGAGCCCTGGAGCGTACCTGCATGGTGTCTGAAGGCTCAGAGCGGGCGGGGGACGGAGGTGCCGGCGCCATCTTAGGCTGTCCCTGTGAGCTGTAGGCCGCAGACGCTCTGGTCACAAATCTGCCCAGATCGCTCTGTGTACGATCGCCGGCGGGCTTGGAGTGATCCTTGGGCTTTCCCTTGCCCATCTGTGCGGTTGAGGAGCGGTGTGAGGCGGGATGTCTCTGCTAGAACCTCGTGGAGATCCGTGGGACCGGGAGCCGCCGTGAAGTGCGACCTACGGCTCCATGCGCTAGGCCACGCCCCCCGATGGCGGCCATTTTAGCAATTTAGCTATTCAGCATTCCCACGCATTTTCCCCAGGAAATGCATTTTCTAGTTTTTAATAATTTTATTCTGTACGTTTTTTGGCTCTGCATAACTTCTGCATACTTTCAGCTATTAAAACCATTCAACTATTAAAATGTTCGTCTCTTTTAGCTGATGTGTGCTCTTTTTCAACTTTTTTTCTACCATTTATACTTTTTAAAATATTAAGCTTTTTAACACTTTTTTTTAACATTGAAGTCAATGGGAGCATGCTTGAAATCCTTAAATTCTTCTTCCGCTCCCAAAAGTTTCAGCTCCTTCATACTTTCACCTAGAGACACCAAACAAACTTTAAAATGTTCACAAAATATTCAGCTATCTGGGTATAATTTTAGCCATTAATCAGAGTGTACTGTGTTTGTTTTGTTGCCATGGTTACCAAAGCTTCTGTTATACACAGGGGGGAGGTGGCTGGAGCATCTCAGCTCTGATTACAGAGCCCGGGGGAGGGGACAGACACACCATGTACTGATTTATAATAGAGGAATATGATGGGGCAGTTTTGATGGGGCAATTCTGATGGGGCAGTTTTGATGGTCGCAATATGATGGGGCAGTTTTGATGGGGACAATTTTTATGGAGCAGTTTTAAAGGTGGCAATATGATGGGGGCAGTTGTGATGGGGCAGTTTTGATGGTGGCAATATGACGGGGCAGTTTTGATGGTGGCAATATGACGGGGCAGTTTTGATGGGGCAATTCTGATGGGGCAGTTTTGATGGGGCAATTCTGATGGTGGCAATATGATGGGGCAGTTTTGATAGGGCAATTCTGATGGGGCAATTTTGATGGTGGCAATATGATGGGGCAGTTTTGATGGGGACAATTTTGATGGGGCAATTCTAATGGGGCAGTTTTGATGGCAAAATGATGGGGGCAGTTTTGATGGTGGCAATATGATGGGGCAGTTTTGATGGTGGTAATATGATGGGGCAATTTTGATGAGGCAATTCTAATGGGGCAGTTTTGATGGCAAAATGATGGGGGCAGTTTTGATGGTGGCAATATGATGGGGCAGTTTTGATGGTGGCAATATGATGGGACAATTTTGATGGAGCAATTCTGATGGGGCAGTTTTGATGGTGGCAATATGATGGGGCAGTTTTAATGGGGACAATTTTGATGGGGCAATTCAGATGGGGCAGTTTTGATGGCGGCCATTTTAGCAATTTAGGTATTCAGCATTCCCACGCATTTTCCCCAGGAAATGCATTTTCTAGTTATGTGGAACGTTTCGCCGAATGGTTCACGAAATATCGTCGTTTTTGTGGCGAAATTGGTCCCATAGGAATGAATGGGGAAACTAGAGTGGGAGGTGACAAAAACTGAAAAATCAGAACATGATTTCTAAACTGCCGCCACTCCCTCATTTTCAAGCCCACCTACACAAATCTTATATCAAAACGTTCAGCTATCCCTGCTGCCACTAAACATGTCCACGGCTAAGCCATAGTCCTGATAGTTTTCACAATATGATCATTTGTTTGTAACTCACGCCGTCCATTGACATTCATTGAAACTACACTCTAGCCCCCTCCAAAATTTGAAGGGCAATTTCTAAACTGCGACTGTGCCTCCATTTTTAATATTTCAGAGACATACTATACTTCAAACTCTAGGTATGGGTCTTGTGATTCTCACAATATAAAGATCTTCGCTGTAGGATTTATAATTTTTAAAATACGGCCATTTGAATTACTGCACGGTTATTACAGCTTTCATGGCATAAACAGGGCATGAGCGTTGCTAGGAAACAATGAATGTAAACACAAGATGCTGAGACACCCCAAATGCATGTGGTCATACCTTCATCTGCTAGACTTGATAATGCTTGTAGACTCCTCCCACAGTTTTTACACTACAGAGACAAGTAATATACCGAAATGCGCGGATTGTTCCCGATTGGTGTGCTATTACTTTGTGGAACATTTCTCTGAATGGTCCACGAAATATCGCAGTTTTTGCGGAAAAATAGTCCCATAGGAATGAATGGCAAAATGTTCAATGTCATTTAATTGGTGCGCTATTACCTTGTGGAACTTTGTGAAAAGCTGAAAAATACCAGTGTGAATCCGGCCTCAATGTCATTTAATTGGTGGGCTATTACTTTGTGGAATGTTTCGCCAAATGGTTCACAAAATTTTTGCGGCGAAATTGGTCCCATAGGAATGAATGGGGAAATGTTCAAAACTAGAGTGGGAGGTGACAAAAGCTGACAACCCCATGATCAGCCAAAACATTATGACCACCCCATGATCAGAAAACACATTATGACCGCCCCATAAAAAAAAAATATTTTTGAAAAAAAAAAAAAAAAAAACTTTTGAAAAAAATGTTCAGCTCTTTCAGCTAATGATGGGACTTCAACTTTTTTTTCTACTATTTATACTTTTTAAAATATTAAGCTTTTTAACACTTTTCACAATTGCTCAAGCCACTCCACCCCACCCATTTACTCCGCTCACTCCAGTTGTAGAGGCAAGAACACTTCACAATTTCCCCAGAAATTGTACCTTTTCTAGTTAATGTTGTTTTCTTTCACTGAGCACTCTTTCTTAATGACTTTTACTAACTGTTCTCCTGGCAGTTTCTGATTTTACTGTGCACCATCATCTTTCCCTCTTCCTTTACATCTCACAGACTGTAGCTCCTTACCAAATCCAGATTGTGCCTGAAAAACAGGGGCTGCAAACACACAAATATGGCAAAATTTGTCTGTGAAACTGATGTAAGACATCAAAAGTTTGGTCCTCTTTATCCTACTGACTGCTTTGAAGTCCTTATTGTATAACGGCGAGAATAATAAAAGTATAGCTGTAGGTAGTGATTCTGATGGACAGCAGAATTTCAGTAAGATTCACAATGAAAATAAGGAGGAAATGAGACTCTAGGATTTGCCACTTTTAGCAAGGCGATTCACCAAAATCGGAATAGTTTTGGTGTGTGGCTTAAAAGAAAGCCAAACACAAATAAGTGTCTGATATCATCTGAATTAATGCTCTTGTGGATTTGTTATAATATTACAGCCTTAGCTCTCAAGGATAACTTAGTTTTGATGTTTACACCTGTATTCTGTGTCAGAGGAATGTCATCAGGCGGATTGGCAAACTTTAAAAGCCATCTCTGAAGCTGCCCTATGTCTTGACTGAGCTCATTGGTGATAACACATTAAAAAAAATGTCACATAGAAAAGTGATTGTCAGGATTATGTGGATTAAACTGTAGCCTTTATTTACTGACAATTTTATCCGACTCCAGCATCCCTGAAAGAGTATCAATTATATATTTATTTATATGGTGCCGACAATTATGCAGCTCCCTACATGTACATATATTGTACATTTACATCAGTCCCTGACCTCAAGAAACTTACAATCTAAGGTGCCTAACTCAGTCCTGAGCTCAGGCAGCCTCTGTGGTGCCCTACTGCAGACATTTCTGCTTTGAGAGTACAAGTGTACAACATGATACATATCATTTAAAGAGCATTAAGGCCGGGCATGGACGGTGCATATTTCTATCCTGCAACTACGGGTTGCAGGAAAGAAATTTGCATGATTACCCCATCAACACAAACAGTGCTGACAAGAGAATCTCTCCTGCCAAGTGGGGGCGGGAGCTGTCTCCGTCGGGAGAAGACAGCGATTATCGCTAGTAGCTATAGCAGCTGCCTGCAATAATCACAAGAGAGTCCGGCAGGCTGGTTGTACTCAAGTTCAGCCTGCCCATTAATGGTTCGAATCTCGGCCAGTCCAGCAGGAACCATCTATGGCCGATCTTAGTCTTCATCCAGCGTAAAATGAAGATGTCGATTTTTGCACATGCCCATTCCTGCTGGTTATCTTTAAGCTTGTAAACACTAATGTGAATATATATTGCTATCGCAATTTATATAGCAAGTATTTACAAAGCATGCAGAAAACTTCAAACAGGAATGGTAAGCAGGCTTACTGAAGGTCTGCTAAAGCATAATAACAGCTCATTTAACGCAACAGCCAGTACTCACATTTATGGGATGGATTTCCTAAAGGCAAATGGACTGTGCAGTTGCACTCTGCAAGTAAAATGCACTAATTTTCCCCAGAGTTTAGCAAATGTGGTGAAGCTCTGCTGATTTCCATCATTCAATCGTGTGAAAGCAAAAATGCAGTTTTTTTTCTTGCACCTGATTGGATACTCTTTACAAAGTGAAGCTTTACCACATTTACTAAGCTCTGGGTAAAATGAGTGCAACTGTACTTGCAAAGTTGCCTATAGTAAATCCACCCCACTGTTTCCCTGAATATTCAGGGCAAAGTGTCAGTGGCATTGCAAAAATACCCCCCTGACCCACTTATATTTACATTGCCAGTGTTCCCCCACTGCTCCTTCTTTCGTCGCAGCCAATGACAACTCCTGGTGCTTCCTGGTATGTAAGAATATGTGATCTTATCCACCTTATAGCCCTGATATTGCTCGGGCTCTGCAACCAATGGGTAAGCCAGAACTCTGCTGGCTGCTGCATTACTGGAGCTATCTTCTGACCCCAGCCAGCATTAGGGAATTTAGTGTCAGCTGTGATGGAGGAGGAAGTCAGAGGGCGCTTTTAAGGCCTCATGCACACTGAACGATATAATAACATTAAAAAAACACCAGTAGCTTTGCAGTGAGTTTTTCAATGTTTTTGCAATAGTGTTTTTCAGAGTTTTTTAGCGCCAGCATTTTTAAGCGTTTTTTTTTTTTTTTTCAATGGGATCAAAAACGTTAAAAGAACGCTGGTGAGCTGCATTTTGAGCATTTATCTGCGTTTTTTGGCGTTAGTGCATTTTTGCAGCTGAAAAACTCCTCTCAGAACCCACTAGTTTTGGGGTTTTTTTTACAGCCAAAAAATCCCCCAGACAAAAACAGTTGATAACAGCCTAAGTGTGCATGGACACATAGGATAACATGGTGGAGAGTTTATTAACTGTAAAAAAAAAAAAAAAAAAAAAAACACGTCTGAAGCCAAAAACAGCAGCTGTAAAAAGGTCCAAAAACGTCCAGTGTCCATGAGGCCTAATGCCCTATACACACGATCGGACATTCCCACAACAAAATCCATAGATTTTTTCCAACGGGTGTTGGCTCAAACTTGTCTTGCATACACACAGTCACACAAATCGTCGGAATTTCCGAACACCAAGAACGCGGTAACGTACAACATGTACGACGAGCCGAGAAATGAAGTCCAATAGCCAGTGCGGCTCTTCTGCTTGATTCCGAGCATGCGTGGAACTTTGTGCGTTGGAATTGTGTACACACAATCGGAATTTGCGACAACGGATTTGTTGTCGGAAATTTTGAGATCCAGATCTCAAACTTTGTGCGACGGAAAATGTCAGATGGAGCCTACACACGGTTGGAATTTCCGTCAACAAGCTCCCATCGAACATTTTCTGTCAGAAAATTTGACCGTATGTACGGGGCATTAGGCTTACAAATATGCTCAATCTGCATGAGATAACACACATGGAAATCCACACTTGAACCTAGTGAATGTGCACAGGCCATTCTCTAGCTCTTACTTTGATTTTACCAGTAAGATTAGTAAGGTTAAAGCCATGTACCTTATGGTTATGTTTGTCGTTTTGTACTGCCATATTACGGTTTTGTTGGCTTCACTACCAGTTTAAAACATTTTTAAATCAGTCTCCTCTTTTTTGTCTTAAAAGTCCATTACTGCCATACTATGATTACAAATAAATACATAGCACCATGTTTTATAGATGGATAAAAACTGAATTGTAGGTCCAGTGAAACGATATTTTTTTTATTGATGGGCAATGTACTAATCTTGTTTGTGAAATAAAAACACAATGTTTTGAAATCCTTTTTTGTTAAAGAGACTTAACAATTTAATAGTAAAAAATATGCTCAGTAAATGTAGTTATATTTTTTCTAACATACTAATATTAGTCATGGTTATGTAAACTCCAGTATATAAAATGCAAGTCAGCTGACTAATTAACAAGATAATACAACCGTGAGTTTAGTGTCTATCTAAAAATAAGAATTTACTTAACAAATTCACAGATGGTAAAAAGAATCTAAGACCAAGCCAGAAACACAGCAAGAAGAAGTAAAGGCAGAAACATTAACTTGACTAATGTAACAATCCAGGAAGACTCTTGATGAGAAGGAACAACTCTTGTTCTTGTGGCACTGATAGTTCTGTTCCATTGGTTTAAAATAGCCTTTCGAGCGCCATTCCATTTACCTGGCCCCATCAGACGGAATTGATAGGGGCTACAAGGTCCAAAGAACACCTCAATTGCCAATTTTGGATCAGTAATGCAAAGAAGAGGAAGTTTGGGTTTGCTGCCAATAAAGGAACTTAATTCATCCATGTAATTGACATGATCCCTTGACAATGTTTCACTTCGCCCAAACCTTAAATACATAAAAAAAATAAAAATAAAAAAAAAACGAAAGAAAAAATAAATGCTTAAAATAATGTTTAGGGTTTCCTTTTTCAGTATTTTGGTAGCTTAAAGTGATTTTATAGGAAAAAAAATGAGTCTTTACAAACAACAAACTTGTCATACTTACCTGCTCAGTTGTAGTGGATTTGCACAGAGCAGCCTGGATCCTCCTCTTCACGGGTCCCTCTTCTGTGCTCCTGGCCCTGTTCAGTTCCCCCACAGCAAGCAGCTTCCAATGGGGGCACCCTACCTGAGTCACAGCTCCCTGTGTCCATTCAGACACGGAGCCCCGACCCGCCCCCTCTCTCCCCTGAATGGCTAGCTGACTCTGATTGACAGCAGCGGGAGCCAATGGCACTGCTGCTGTTTCTCAGCCAATCAGGAAGGAGAATCTCAGATGGCTGAGACACTCGTGGACATCGCTGGACAGAGAGGGACCTCAGGTAAGTGTTAGGGGGGCTGAGGGCAACTGCTGCACACAGAAGGCTTTTTATCTTAATGCATAAAATGCATTAAGATGAAACACCTTCTGGCTTTACAACCCCTTTAAAGCGGAGGTCCGCCAAATTTTTTTTTTATAAAAAGTCAGCAGCTACAAATACTGCAGCTGCTGACTTTTAAAATAAGGACACTTACCTGTCCAGGGCGCCCGCAATGTCGGCATCCGAGGCCGAACCGTCCCTCGGTCCTCGGATGCTGCCTTGCGGCTTCACTTCCTGGTTCCCTACTGCGCATGCTGGAGTCATGATGCGCAATCCGAATGGTCCCTGCTGTCTCTGGGACCCGTGTGCTCCCAGCAGACAGTGGGGGGGGGGGGGATGGAAAGTGGCGTAGACCCCCGCGGGGGTCTATGCCCAGAAGTAGGTGCAAATAACTGTTTTATACAGGTATCTGCACCCCCCTCCCCCCCTGAAAGGTGCCAAATGTGACACCGGAGGGGGGGTTCCGAAAAGTGGAAGTTCCACTTTTGTGTGGACCTCCACTTTAAGAATGCCAATTCCCCTTCTCCAACTATGTTAATAAAAGTAACTCATTAACATTGCCTGGCATGCACAGGGCTGGCACAATATTTTTCTTCTATAGGGTTCCCTGTGTCCTTTTCAATCTTGCACTTAAGCCTAGTACACACTGCCCGAATGTCGGCCAGCATCAGCCAGTTCAATAGAAACTGGCTGACATTTTGGCCCGTGTGTATGGCAGCTGGTACAACAGAAGCTGGCCGTTCGGCTTCTTTCAAAGGCTCATGACTGAAAAAGGTCTGCCGTCCAGTCATCGCTCTCAGCTAATGATGTGGGGCGTCCCCCTGTTAGAACACAATAGCACAGCAGGGGAGGTCACTGTACTAACATTGGATTGTTAGTACAGCTGCTCTGACCTGAGCTGTCAGGTTTTTTTTGTTGAACAAAAAAAACTAGTGGTGTGTACTAGGTTTAAGGCTGGGCCTGGCCACAGGGAACAATGACAGCCTCCTTCTTTAGCTAAGCACATGCAAATCCATTATTTTACATGGCCAGTTAGAAAAATTAATAGCATTTCAAAGGACATTAGGTGCACCACAGAAAATACTGTCCCAGTCCTAAAGAAGGTTTAGTAGTATAAATATTCTGCCCCTTTGGAGGTATGCACTTCAATCAACTTTTTTTGCCAAAAAGCATAGAAGAGGAAAGGGAATCCTGGTTCTTAATAAAAAGTTTGCTTTTATCCTTTCAAAGGAAAATTCAATTTTCAATGAAAATGTAATATAACATACTGTATGCCACTGATAAGCAAGCCATTTTATTTTTTAGGAATAATGTTAGGAAAAATTACTCCATTTCAAACTGCAGCAGATTTATCTTGCAAACTGTCAAAAAATGATAATGTTGCTTCGTTGCTATATTCAGGTTATTTTCAAATGATTTTCTTTGGCAGGTTAAACAGATGAGAGAGCAGGTGTTTCAATTCTCCCTGTCACCACCATTTATTAATTCATGATGCTTAATAAACATAGCAGAGGAAAACAATATAAAAATATTATAAAATATAATATTATACAATATAAAAATATTTTCCTTTTAGTATTGAGATAAAGAAATTCTAAGATTATTGGAGTAATTGGTCTGTATGGAAACTTGATGATTTGCTTTTTATGCTGAAATAATCACTAATAGGAAGAATAAAATGAAGATGGTCATAATATCTCCTACCATTTTTTCTTCTCTCCTTCCTCTTCATTTAGTTCATTAACCATTGTGTCTTTTGGTGGAAGTTTACATAAACCTAAGAAAAGAACAACAAGTGATATTAAAAACATTTAACATACGACAAATTCTAAAATAATTCCATCAGCAAATATTCAAAAAGTCAATGCATGGATGTTATGAACATGAGTGTTCAATTTGTAAGAACAAGTTTTGGCTTTAAAATATCTTCCACCTAATATAATGTTCTAAGTCAGTGGTCTCCAAACTGCTGCCTGGGGGCCGGATGCAGCCCTCTGATTGCTTTTACCCAACCCTTGTTTGTTGTTATTTTATTCACTGACACCAGTAAAGGGCACAATTCCTCCCAGTGACACCAATGATGAGGCACAATTCCTACACATGATATCAACGATGGGGCACAGTTCCTACCAGTGACACCAACAATGGGGCCCAATGACACTAATGAGGCACAATTCCTCAAAATGACACCAACAATTGGGCACTATTCCTCCCAATGACACCAATGATGGGGGCTTGTTTATTCTTACTGATGGGGAGACATTTTGTATTCCCAATGGCCACAGTCCGGCCTCCCTAACATCTGAAAGACAGTAAACCGGCCCTTTGTTTGGAAAGTTTGGAGACACCTGTTCTAAGAAATCATTCTATCTGTAATTTAAGGTTGTGTATGCCATATGTAGAGAAATAAGTGCAGTGGAGGAGCCATGATTAGGATAAAATATTGTAGGGTAAAGTATTTACTGTACTAGAGTTGTCCCATGTGGCAGTATTATTTGGAGCTTGTGCAATTTAAAGTCATCTGCTCAGGTTCCTTACCATTTGCACTACTTGGTATGCATAACCAAGTAAATAACCATATAATATTTATTATGAAACGTTTAATTTATATTTGTACCTGTATTTTAAATGTGTGTATTAAGCTCTATGCTGAACAACTTTAATATTTGTAGAAAACTATTACTCAATAGTCTTTCAAATAAATGCTGTTTACCATGTCATATCCTTTCTTTCCCCTAATTTTTTTAACAGCTGTTTTTTATTTTAATTTATGTTGACTTAACCACAAAATGTAATTTGTAACATCACTTAAGAGCTGTGCATATGGTATGAAACCCTATTTTGTTTATCTTGCAATTCTGCATGTCAGTTTATTATTTTGCAATGTTAAAAAGCTAAAATTCCCCCCAAAAAATCTTGAAAGAATGGCAGTTGGCAGTTCTGTGATAGAATGATGTGATTATTTAAATAAGTACATAGTCAGATTACATAAAGACATACTGTATGCCCATATAACTAAACCTACAAAATTTATAGTAGATAAAGTAAAAGAAAAACCCTTATAAAGCATAGTCTGATTCACTTCTACCTTGTCGCCTAATGCAATCTGATACTTACTGGATCAAAATTCTGCAGTGTTAATACTTAAATATAATATATTATATATAATATATAAATAATAATATGTAAATATTATTAACCAGTTATATTCTGTTTGTATAGAAATAAATCCATCCATCTTTTTTTTTATCTACTGATCTCTCTAGAACTAGTCCCTGAGAAAGTTAATTCACATCTTCTCAAATTTTAAACCTCTTTACTGCCAGATGCAGAGTGCCTCCTTGTCTTTTGCAATGACTGTAAAGTCAACAACTTTTCAGCGGGATACCTATGTGGACCATTTATTTATTAATACAAGGTGATTTCACCCTTAAATGCCTGATTTCAAGGGAGAAAAAAATCAGTTCAGTTATTCTTTCCTTGTTGCTGAGGTCCCCCTTGCTTCTTTTTAATTTTGTTGCCTTTCTCTAAACTCTCTCCACAACTCTTTGTATACATTTTTCTCTTAAGACTATGAGGATAATTTACAAATGACAAATAGATCACTATACCTTTTTTTGATACAAGAAAGCATTTTGGTTAACATTGCGGCTTGGTATTGCATGCTGTTATTAAGTATTATTTAGCATGACATGCAGATCTTTCTCATTAACTTTCCCCATTAATTCCTCTAGATTGTATGATATATGCATGTTTTTAGCCCCCAAGTGCATAGCCTTACATTTATCATATAATAAATACATTTAAAAAAATATATATATAGCTAAGCATTCATTTTTTCCATGTTCCAGAACTAATATTTTGAGTAGGTCATAGGTAAAGAATGTTTTTATTACCCTTGATAACTCTCACTGCCCATCGAGCCTGGACATCAGAGGTTGGTGGGATACCGCCTAAAGATTGGACTAAACCAATAACAGCCAGTGTTGGCCTTTCAAGAGTTGGTGGAAATACCTCTTTATAGAGAGACACTTTATTTTTGCTGTTTTTTACAATGGAGTCATCCATAAATGGATAGGCATAGGAGTAGCCAGTTGCAAATATGACAACATCGATATTATCCATTATAGAATCGTCTTCAAAGATTGCAGAGGATTCTGTAAACCTTTTAATATTAGGTCTGATGACCACAGTTCCACAGGTAATTGAGGTTGCTAGGTCGTCATTAAATACTGGCTCTTTCCTCAGGCTCCTTGAAAAAGGAAAGAAATTAAAAAGACATGTAAATGCCAATCGTAATGTAATTAGTTAGTACTTGTAAACACAGTGCTTCCCGAATGTACATGATTATTTTGTTCTGATAGTATGCTATGAACAACTTGCGGTACTTAAAGTGGTTGTAAAGGCAATATATTATGATGATACAATCCCCTCTGTTAAATAGGGACATGTACCCCACTGCATGTGTTTTATAAAAAAAATATGCAGATTTCTACCTAATATCAGAGCGCCTTGCAGCGCTCACGTGACTCCTCGCCGCTCTCCTCTCCAGCGAGCAGGGCCGAGAATTCCTGCTGACGTCAACCGGGAGAAGGGGAGGAGAGGAGAGGAGGAGAGGAGGAGAGCTGCCAGCAGTCATGTGAGCACCGGGAGGTGCTCTAAAATCAAGTAGAAATTGGCATATTTTTTTTAAAACACATGCAGTGGGGCACATGTCCTTATTTAACAGAGGGTATTGTATCATCATACTACAGTTTTTTTAGCAGCAGGAGGGGAGGGGATGGGCACTGTCACGAGCAGCGGGGGGAGGGGGGGGGGGGGAGAGGAGGAAAGAGGAGAGCTGCAGGTGACAGAGGCAAGTAAACTGACCAGGGCTGACTGTCAGGGCTCAGCAGTCATGATAAACCATGGCTAGTTTACTGTCAGGGCTCAGCAGTTATGATAAAACGTGGTTAGTTTACAGGGGGGTGGGCAGGACCAGGCAGGATCTGTTGATTATTCCCAGAGGAAGTCCTTATTTATGGACGATACGCGTGCAGGGGGTTACGTGACATCAGTACAGCCACCTACCTGGTTTTATATGCACTTTACATGTCTTATATCCGAGCACTGGGACTCAGTGCCGTTTTTGTGAGTAATATTTTTATTCATTAAATTAGTGTCTTTTATACAAACAGAGAGCACTATATTGCTTTTGTTTGAATTTTACATGAACAATGCATGCCTAAGAGTGTGACTTTTGATTATCGAACGAATGTGGAGATCGATTGAAGGACCATACAGGAAGTCGGCCCTCTCAACATTTACTATTACCCTTGTTAAGGGACTTCATTAATGACCTGTCTGTTAGCTCAGAGGTCCATTTATTAAAATGAGCGGCCTGTACCTCTGGTGGTGGACAACACTGAAGTGGATGCACAGTGGTTAATACTGTTTTCAAGCACCCTGCTCACTATCGAGGAGTCTTCTTTCTTCCGGTTGGTTTATCGGCTGATGACACCTCTAAGCTTTAGAAACTCCACACTCTGGGACTCTTTGTTGTTGTTTTTTTGTATTATTAGTAGTTTCATCTGAGCACTGCACTGCTTTATTATTTATGTTTGACCGAAGGATTGTTTTATATTGACTTTCAGTGTTCAACTGCATACTGTTAGGATTGCTTTTGCGCTGTCTGATTCTTTTTTAGGTGTACTATGTACCCCATACTCATTTACATGGGGGAACCAAGATCTGGGGGACCTCTTGTTAAAGGGGGCTTCCAGATTCTGATAACCCCCCTTCCCGCAGACCCCCACAACCACTGGCCACGGTTGTGGGGATGAGGCCTTTGTCCCCATCAACTTGGGCACAAGGTGTTTTAGGGTGAGCCCCCCTGCTCCAAAGCATCCACCAACCCAATGCTGAGGGCATGTGGCCTGCTATGTTTCAGGCGGGGGGAGCACTCGCTAGTTCCCCTCCTTTCTTGACCTGCCAGGCTGCATGCCCGGATAAGGGTCTGGTATGGATTTTGAGGGGGACCCCAAGCCTTTTTTTTTAAAATGGTGTGGGGTACCCCCTTAAAATCCCTACCAGACCCTTGTTTTTTTTACCAGCAATTTTTTTTTTTTTTACTCAGCTGCAGGGAAACCCATTGACAGCTGATGGCTCATCAGTTGTTAAGGATGCCGCGGACGGCTTCCTGGCCCCACTACTTAACAACCAGCTTATACTGCGCCCTGATTGGGCAAAGATTTGCCTAATCAGGGCACAAAATGCCCTGTGCAGCGCACAATGCATTGCAGGGTGTTCGGCAAGGCGAACACCCGCCCAAAACTCTGCAAATTCTGGTATTCCCTGAATGGGGCAAACAGCCTATTTTTAGCCCGAACTGAGGCTCGGGCTTAACCGTTCGCCCAACTCTAGTAACAATGTAACACTAATATTACTCTAAGATTACATTCTAGCATTGTAAAAACTACAGACCATGCTACCAAAGCATGAAGAAACAAGAATTTCAAACAAAATTTTGGTGTCTTGACCTTGACTTAGAGCACAGGAAAATGGAAAAAGATGCCATCAACTCAGCATGATTAAATATGATTATGGGTTACAGCAGGATTATAAAATAATGTTTGGTTCATGATACATTCCTTAATGAAACCTGATAGACGATGCCCCAAAATAAGGTTTCTGTCCTAAGAACATCAAAGACTGAGGCTATAGCCATAGGTCGATTGTTATTTTTGCAAATAAGAAGAGCTTCAACCACTTGACAACTACACATGCACAGTCTATAGTGCTGAAGCTCTGTTCACCCACTAAAAAAGTGGCTTATTAGTAAACAAACTGTATGTGCACCAAAGTACTTGACTGGCACTGCCATCCCTTAACACTCCAGATTTACTTTCAAAGTATACACTTCATACTTCATGGACACAGAAAGTAACATAAGGCCTGTCTTAATATAACAACTATTTATTCTTATGTAATAAAACATTAATATAGTACCATTTAAAATTGAAAACATACTTGTTCACAGGTACCAAGCTATAATGGCTATGGTTAAATCGTTTTTCCATCATGCTTTCATATAGCCAATCAGAAATGGCTCTTGGCAATATTCTGTCCAGAAAAGACTGGTAGCGCGTCAAATAGACCATGTCCCAAGGGTAACCATTATCCCATACACGGCTCATAATCCAGGACCCACTTCTTGTGCTGAGGACAACCTAAAAATAAAAATGGGCCTACTATTTATTTGTCTCAGGACCATTCATGGGCTATAGAATATAAGCTATGTACATGTTGAAAGTCTATCAAAAAGACTCAATTAAAATATGGAAACGTTGAGCTTTACTTTCAGCTTCATTTTCATAACATCAGGGTATTCATTTTCTGCAGCCATTGGATTGAGGAAAGTATGCTTCTCTGGATGTGGGGGTGGAATCTGTTAGGTCAGCTTAAAAGGGGCAAACAGGAATTTTAGGCTACTCAAGGACACAGCAAAAAATTATATAATTTCACTAAATGCACTTTTCAAAATACTGAACTTTGTCAAAAAACAAAGCCTGTGTTTTACATTAAAATATAAACTTTTTTGCATACCATATTACTATATGTAAGACTTAAAATTTAGAGTAAATAATTGTAAGCTTTACCATAATGCCGCGTACACACGAGCGGACTTTACGGCGGACTTTGCCCGGCGGACTTTTCGTCGGACTTTGTTTGCTGCTTGCGCCGGACTTAAAAGCGAACGGACTTGGCCACACACGGTCACTGCAAAAGTCCGCTGGTTTTGAACGCGGTGACGTATAGCACGTACGACGGGACTAGAAAAAGGAAGTCCAAGCCCCACTCCGGCACCCTTTGGGCTCCTTCTGCTAATCTCGTGTTAGTAGAAGTTTGGTTAGAGACGATTCGCGCTTTTCACACTTCAGCTTATTTCGTTCGTTTTCTGCGGTTCAGTTTGTGCTTGTGAGGTTTGTATCTGCTTTTCAGTGCGTGTTGGTCAGTTCGTAACCTGCCTTGCAGGCCGTTCTGCTCCGCTCGTTCCTGATTTTCAGGTCGTTCTTCATAGGCCTTGCTGTTCTTCAGTGCGTTTGTTATAAGTTTGTTTGTTTGAGCAGCCGACCGTTTTGAAGCCATGTCGAGTGGACGTTCTCGTTCTCGAGTTCGTGCTGTGTGGGGACTTGGTGTTGGGGTTAATACTTTGACCCGAGTCCAGTCCATGAACAGGGTGAGGAGGAGTTCATGGACCAAGAATTGGTTGCGCCAGCGTGACCAGTTCTGTCATATGCCTTTGCTCCGTGAGCTCCGTGAGAATAATCCTGATGATTTCAGGAATTTTCTCAGGATGACGGACCCCGTCTTTGAGCGTCTGCTGGCTATGCTGACCCCCTATATCAGCAGGCAGGATACCTGCATGAGGCAAGCCATCAGTGCGGAGCAGAGGCTAGTTGCCACGTTACGTTACTCGGCGACAGGGAGGAGTCTTCAGGACTTAAAGTTCTCGACAGGCATCTCCCCCCAGGCTCTGGGGATCATAATCCCAGAGACCTGTTCTGCTATTATTCAGGTCCTGCAGAAGGAATATATGAAGGTAAGTTTTATCCTTTAACATTACATGATATGTATTAACTGTTTTTGGATGTATTGTAGAACTGTCCTCTTTACCTAATTGCCATGCTTTCAATCTGCTGTGAATGTCCCCTTTATCTTTGTGCATGCCTATTTTAATCATTTATTGTCCTATACATGCCTAATTTATTTCATTAACCTCCCCACCATGCAATGCTGGGTCCATTTTTATCTCTAGCCTATAGTCCATTGAACAATGTATATTGTCTGCTCCATTGTCTTGTTTGTCCCTCCCCCACCCCACAAATGTTTCAGCCAGTCATGTGTGTTTGTGAACCTAATTAGAACCCCTCCCCCACCCCACAAATGTTTCAGCCAGTCAGGTGTGTTTGTTAACCTAATTAGAACCCCTCCCCCACCCCACAAATGTTTGAGCCAGTCAGGTGTGTTTGTTAACCTAATTAGAACCCCTCCCCCCACATTCAAATGTATCAATGGGCCATCATAGGGGGTGAGTAATCTTATAAGTGTGCCTTATGTTTTTCAACATTTCAATTACAAACACACATATTCATAATATTTGACTGCTGTTGTTTACTAATGTTTTGGTGTAATCTGATATACAATTTTTGTTATTAAAGTCCTTATCTTATTTTTTTTGCACTCCACAGTTTCCTACAAGTCCACAGGAATGGCAGACTGTGGCCTCCCAGTTCGCTGACCGTTGGGACTTTCCCAACTGTGTAGGGGCGATTGACGGGAAGCACGTCCGGATTGTGCCACCACCGCATTCGGGGTCTTATTTCTTTAACTACAAGGGGTTCCATAGTGTAGTTTTGATGGCGGTGGTCTCGGCACATTTGGAGTTTATGTTTGTGGATGTGGGGAAGAACGGCCGGATGTCTGATGGAGGAGTCTTTGCACAGACCGAGCTGTGCCATCGTCTCCAGACCGGTGGCCTGGAATTGCCACCTGATGACGATAATGTGGATGGACTCCCCTCAGTTTTTATTGCTGATGAAGCATTTGCTCTCTGTGAGAACTTGATGAGGCCGTTCCCCCAAAGGACACTCACCCCTGAGAGGAGGGTATTTAATTATCGGCTGGCCAGAGCAAGAAGGGTTATGGAGAATGCCTTTGGTATTCTGGCCAGCCGGTTCCGTATCTTCCTTACGGCTATTAATTTGGCGGACTATAAAATCAACCATGTCATCCTTGCTTGCTGCATCTTGCATAACTTTTTAAGGAGACATTCAGCTACATATCTATCCTCTGTTGGGCCTGAGCCCAGACTGGAAGAGGCTAGTAGCACTTTCACAGGCCTAGAAATTGGCCGTATTGGCTTGGCCCCCCGAACCGCACGTCAAGTGCGTGACCGTTATGTGAATTATTTTAATGGTCGGGGGGCCATTGCTATTCAGCAACAGCTGTAAGTTTGTTTCAAAAATAAAAAAGAAAATTGGTTTATCTAAATATCTTGTTTTTATTGTTGTTTACCTTTAAGTTATGTCTGTCTCCTCGTGCACTTGTAGTAGTGTCAAGTGCATTTAGCTTTAGTTAAAGTGGGGTTCCACCCAAAAAAACAAACATATCTAAATAATTCTAAAAAAAAACAAAAAAAAACATTTGGATATTTTTTTTTTTTTTACTTACCTCTAAATGCCTGTTGCTAGGTGGTCCCTCGTAGTCTGCCCCTTCGTCTGCCTGGGCTGGTGACATCACTTCCCCCTGGCACAGGAAGGGCTCGGCTCTTCTCCCTCCCTCCTGTCAATCATCTGGGACCCATTGCAGGTCCCAGGTGATTAAGCGGCCAATCACGGCGCTCGGCGCCGCTCGCGCATGCGCAGTGGGTGCCAGGCTGTGAAGCCACAGCCCGGCGCCCACAGTTGAAATGCCGGCGCCGACGAGCGGAGGGGGGGGGACGAGCGGGGCTTCGATCCCCCGCACCGCTGGACCCAGGGACAGGTGAGTGTCCAATTAAAAGTCAGCAGCTGCAGTATTTGTAGCTGCTGACTTTTAATTTTTTTTTTTTTTTAATGGCCCCCCTGGGTGGAACTCCTCTTTAATCAGGCCCACAAAAACAAACCCCAAATTTTGACTTCAAGAAACAGCCACACACATTGTATAGGGTAAAAATTTTTACTTGGTGCACATTGAAAGGTGCATTTTTTACCATATTTTTTATTTATTTATTTATTTTTTTTTATAAAATATTTTACGTTGTGTAAAAAAATTATATTTTACTAAATTATTCAAGCCATTTTTTCACAAATATATAGACCTTTATCTAACAAGATTTACATACACAACAGTGTTTTTAGAAACAAAACTTACAATAAATGAACTTACAAAGTTCAATATTTCTAGAACGGTGCATGTAATGTCACCCTTGCAGAAATTGGTCATTTATAAGATTCTCAAAATTGAGCTTTACTAAAGGGTCAAGTCAACATGTGCTATCTCCTATCATGGGAGAGCAATGTACGTGTTTTGTGTGTGCAATCCCATTTTTGGTTCCTCTCACCACCAAAGATATTTCAGGATGAAGGGTTTGCAAACACAAAACAAGTACATTGCTAACCCATGATGGAAGATAGCACATGATGACACACCGTGTGCATCACACATTGTAAATTTGGGTATACCCCCAAAATTGTCAAAAAATTTTGAACAACAAAATAACTTCCCAAGGAAATGAAGAACATGATTGATGTTTTTAGGCCAAACGTGATTATATTTCGGCCCAAAACATCAATCATGTTCTTCATTTCCTGTTGCATGGAGTCCAGGCGAAGTTTCATGCTGTGAATTTGTTCACGCATTTGATCTATGTGGCCATTCCACAGCATAATCTGGCCAATTAATCTTTGCGCACTGTCTGTGGTGAAGTGCTCTGCCGCTTGGCCTTCCACAACCAGAAACTCACCTAAAACGAGTGAATAAAAACAAGGTTTACAATATGCACGCCAAAATACAGTAAAACTGAAGCTGGGGTGTCAGTCACTCACTTGGTGGGCTTGAAACCTCGCACACTTCCTCCACCTCTCCTTCCTCAAGGTCGTCGGGTGGGCGTGGTCTTGGGCTGGGGCTTGGGGTAGGTTCGGCCTCAGGCTGGTGACTTGGGGGGGTCCTGAGATCCTTGGACTGTTGTCTGAGTCTTTTCTCCCCTATGAGATTTGAAAAAAAGGTATAGTTAAAACACACTGATCTTTTAGGTTTTAATAAATAAAGTAAAACGTTGGTTAATATTTTTTGACAATTTTGCATCATAATAAATGTTGAAGACAGGATGAACATTACCTCTGAACAACAATTATAAAGAATGCATATTTTTTGGCAATTTTCACAGATGCTGACACCTCAATGATCTCCTATGTGTATTACCCCTCAAAAATGTAGTTATGGTCACATAGTACACTAGAAAATGCATTTCCTTAGCAAAATGCGTGGGAATGCTGAATAGCTAAATGGCTAAAATGACCGCCATCAAAACTGCCCCATCATATTCCTATATTATAAATCAGTACATGGTATGTCTGTCCCCTCCCCCCGGGCTCTGTAATCAGAGCTGAGATGCTCCAGCCACCTCCCCCCCTGTGTATAACAGAAGCTTGGGTAACCATGGCAACAAAACAAACACAGTACACTCTGATTAATGTCTAAAATGTCACGAAATGACCTCTAAACAAAAAGCTTTTTCTCTAAAAATTAAAAAAAAAATCAAACTGAAAGGATATAGCCAGATAGATGAATATTTAGTGAACATTGTAAAGTTTGTTTGGTGTCTCTAGGTGAAAGTATGAAGGAGCTGAAACTTTTGGGAGCGGAAGAAGAATTTGAGGATTTCAAGCATGCTCCCATTGAATTCAATGTTGAAAAAAGTGAATAAAAAATTATTATTTAATAAAGTATAAATGGTAGTAAAAAATTTGAAAATGACCACACATCAGCTAAAAGAGACGAACATTTTAATAGTTGAAAGTATGCAGAAGTTACGCAGAGCCAAAAAACGTACGGAATAAAATTCAAAGTAAATTTGTAAAAAAATAAAATCGAAGAACAATAGTGGGACTGCTAAATCATTCCCACTAACTATAGTGCTCGTGAGTCCAGATGTGGAAACAGCTGCTGTGTCCTGTCCCTACATTACACTGAATCATTTTTGATGAAGCATTATATTTTCAAACACATCTACACCACATCAACTCATTGTGGGAATTCGACAAATTATCAAGCCATAAATGTCCAACCCTGTCCCATCGTATTTGGCGAAAAAATAACGTCACTTTATAAAGTATCCGATCTATTACAAAGAACGATATTTACGAACGATGCAGAAAAACCGCCAAAAATAAGGATCAGCATGCAAGTTCTGTATCTCAATAGTAAAACACAAGTACTTACTTTTTTTCAGCAGCTTCTTTATTCGCCAATATTGTTCTGGCTCACGACTTTTGATGTCAGACCACAGCTTCCGCAATTGTTCTTTCGAACGTTTTGTACCAAATTTCTCTTCCAGAGCGGTGACAATTGAGGACATTATTTTGTCCTTTCTCAGATTGGGTCGTGTGTACGGTCCTTTTTTGCCATCGTAGTCCTCCCTTCTTAATATGGACACCATCTCCACCATCTCTCCAAAAGCCATGTTGGTGGCCTTATATCTCCTCCGGGATGTGGATGTTTGGGGCTCCGGGCTTTCCTCCGCGCTACTTTCACTTAATCGCTCCGCCATCTTTTGCTATCTACTCCCACTGCGCAACGAAGAGTGAAGGGGCGGGGCCAAATCGTACTTACGAACGTCAGGGGCGGGCGACGCAGGCGGAGCATGACACATGCGCAGTGTATATAAAGCTAGTACGATGGCCTATGTATGTCCATGCGGAAGTAGCGAGCGGCACAAACGAAGGTAAGATTAAAGTGTGTGTGTGTGTGTGTTTGTGTGTGTGTTTGTGTGTGTCCCCGTGTGTGTCCCCTAGATTACAACACAAACTAATCCAGAGATTTGGGACTGACATTTAAGTTTTGATCTTGTGTCTTGTCTTGCAGAAATAATGAATCCCTTTAAAGAGGAAGAGTTTTTGACCCATTTCATTGATCTATATGAGCAGAAGAAAAACCTCTGGGAGGTCAAACACCCCCAATATTATAATCGTGATGTTAGGAAGGCAACACTGGGCACACTTTTAGAGTTTGTGAAGACTCGACTCCCCCAGGCAGACCTCAAGTTTGTGGACAGGAAAATAGGTATCTTGCGTAATATGTATAAGCGGGAACACAGAAAAATCCAGGAGTCGCTGAGATCCGGGGCAGCAGCTGACCAAGTTTATGTACCCACGTTGTGGTATTACCACAAACTGCGATTCCTGGATGAGCAGACCGAAGCCAGGCAATCCCTTTCCACCCTTCCCCCCACCCTTCCCTCCAGCCTTCCATCCACCTCCACCCCAGCTGAGGAGTCCCAGGATGAACTGGGCCTTTTCACCATAGATGAAGTGGATGCGCCCAGCTTCAGCCAGGTATACTTTTTTTGAAGATTTTGGGATTGTGTAAATGTTATTAATGATGTTAAGGTGTTAATTTTGAAAGTGCTTCATCAAAAATCACTTCTGCACAAAGAGTAATATGTAGACATATCACTAGACAGTAGTGGCCAAATATATACGTAACTTCAGATCTTGTTGATCATCTGAAATAATGGTGTGGTCAAATAGACAGCCTTTACTATTTTGTGTAATTATCTTTGAAAGTTAGGAGCTGAAAATTGTGTGTGATTGCATAACAGAAAATTACAACTATGTCCCTTTTTTTTACACAGGATGACCTCAGCCAGGAGGAGGCCTTGCCCAGTGGGAGAGAGGAGGAGGCCTTGCCCAGTGGGAGAGAGGAGGAGGCTGTGGCTGGGCCAAGTAGAAGCCGCACGGAGTGCCAGGTGCCTCCCCTCCGCATTCTACACAAAAGGCCCAGGAGGATGACTGCAACAGAGCAGGAATCCCTAGAGCTCATACGGGAAGCAAGCCGGATCCTGAGTAAACCTCCCAATGTAGAGGAGGCGTATGGCACCTATATAGCCTGCAGATTACAGGAGTTGGAAAAGGGCCAACGCCTCCTCTGTGAGGGTCTATTTTTCCAGGCTTACCAGAAGGGCTTGAGAGGGGAGCTTACTGCTACCACATATCTAGCAGACGAAGCCACTCCTACTCCTCCTCCTCCTCCTGCCCCAAGTACACCACCAGAGGCACAACCTCTGAGGAAGGCTGCAGAGTAGCATGGAGGGAATGCTGCAGAGAAGCGTGGAGGGAAGGCTACACGGAAGAGTCGAAAGTGATTGCCTGGTTTCTGTCTGTTCTGACTGTGCTCCCTATAGTCGCAAGATACCTATTTTCTTGTCCTCAAACTTGATGTGTGTCCTGGGGGACGAAAGGCTTCCCAGATTCTAAAAGTGTGTCCAGTGTTGCCTTCCTAATTTTTTGGTTTATCAAAAAAATACTTTTTGGTTTACCTCACATTCTTGCCTATGTCTTTTGATTAAAAAACGCCATTTTGTTTGGGAGTAGGCAGGTACAGGTCGAAAAGACTATGGGGTTGATTTGAGAAAAGCAAATAGTCTGTGCACTTTGCAGAGGGCAGTTGCCCTCTGCAAGTGCAATTGCTCCAGAGCATCAGAAATTATTTAAAAGCTTGACTTTGCAAAGAGTACCCAATCCTGTGCAAGTAAAACAAAAAAAAAAACATTTTTGCTTGCACATGATTGGATGATGGAAGTCAGCAGAGCTGCTTCACATTTAATAAAGCTTGGGAGCAACTGCTCTTGCAGAGGGCAAATGCAATTTCCAAAATGCACAGGCTTTTTACCTTTAGGAAATCAACCCCTATGTGTGTTTTTGTCAAATAAAAAGAATTTATTTTGATTTTACATGATTTTAGGAATAAATCAGCAGAGCTTCCCCGAATTTAAGCTCTTCCCCTCAGTTTTTCTGCGACTGCACTTCCAACAAGTGCACTTGGTGTGCAATTTCTCAAGTGAACGTTTCACTTGATATTCTTAAATGATTTAAGCCTTTTGTCAAAAACAAGCTCGGGGGAAGCTCTGCTGATTTTTTCCGAAAATCATGTCAAATAAAAATTAATTGTTTTGGTTTGGGCTTCCTTGCATGTGCCCCTCGGATCCACAGCGAACACACTTCAAAATGCTCTTTATGTGGAATTATATGTATAATTAGCAATTGGAGTGAAAAATGATTTTGCCTTTGTTAAATACACCCCCCTATGTCTAATGAACAAGGGACAACAACCTCATTAAGGTTCTTTAAAACAACACAAAATATGAATGTTAATTGTGCTAACTTGAAAATACACACCAAAAATGTGGTTAGCATTTAACACACATTGTAAAATAGCTAAAGTGTTGAAATATAAAAAAAAAAAAAAAAAAAATTCTAGTTTAAAATTTAAAAGTTATGGAGATCTGGCTGTTACAAAATATTATATTAGTCATGGCAGGAGGATAAATCATGAAGAAAGAAGTTTATGAGAACTCTGTGTGAATATAAAGCAGAAAAAAAACTTCATTCCTCTCGCATTATCAATCCTAAAAAAAGGCTGTATTAAAAGACGACAGAAGAGGAATGTGCTAGCTTCAAGACGAAGGCTAGTTTTACCAGACCGAGCGCTTCCGTCTTGTAATTGCTTCAGAGCATGCGTCAGTTTGAGTTCGTCGGACTAGCACACAGACGATCGGTTTGTCCGCTAGAAAGAAGAGTCCGTCAGATAAATTTTAAACAAGTTTCAAATCTAATTCCGTCCAACTTTTGAGAAAACAAAGTCCGCTGGAGCCCACACACATCGAATTGTCCGACGAAATCCAGTCCGCCGGGCAAAGTCCGCCGTAAAGTCCGCTCGTGTGTACGCGGCATAAGTTTAAGGGAGCATATCTTGATACATGTGAGAAAGAGGTCACAGAGGCCAGTGATAGTCATGTACAGTTTTAATGTAGATAAATTGTTTTGAGCGTTCACAGATTTCTATGAGGCAAACTGCAATTCCCATTTACTTGCATTTTGTTCTAAGGTCTGGCTGCTTTTGGTCTGGAAGAGTAAGTACACACTTTGCTCAATTAGCCCATTTTCCCTCCCAGTGTCATGTGACTCAGTGTTACAAGGTCTCAGGTGTGAATGGGGAGCAGGTGTTTTAAATTTGGTGTTATCGCTCTCACTCTCTCATACAGGTCACTGGAAGTTCAAACTGGTACCTCATGGCAAAGAAATCACTGAGGATCTGAAAAAAAGAATTGTTGCTCTACATAAAGATGGCCTGGGACAGTGATGACAAACCTTAGCACCCCAGATGTTTTGGAACTACATTTCCCATGATGCTCATGCACTCTGCAGTGTAGTTGAGTATCATGGGAAATGTAGTTCCAAAACATCTGGGGTGCCAAGGTTCGCCATCAATGGCCTAGGCTATAAGAAGATTGCCAAGACCCTGAAACTGAGCTGCAGGACGGTGACTAAGACCATACAGCAGTTTAACAGGACAGGTTCCACTCAGAACAGGCCTTGCCATGGTCGACCAAAGGAGTTAAGTGCACATGCTCAGCGTCATATCCAGAGGTTGTCTTTGGGTAATACATGCATGAGTCCTGCCAGCATTGCTGCAGAGGTTGAAGGGGTGGGGGGTCAGCCTGACAGTTCGAAGACCATATACAGCTGTATATGAGCCCTATCTCAATCCAGTGATGTTGCACGAGAGACTCGGCTGTCCGGGACTCTCCCTGCAGACTGGCTGAGACACACAGCGAGCGCCATTGGATCCCGCTGCTGTCAATCAAAGAGAGTGGGCAGGAGTCTAAATGGACACATGGAGCAACGGCTCGGCTCGGGTGCCCCCATAGCAAGCTGCATTCTGTGGGGGCACTTGGCAGGAGAGGGAGGAGTCAGGAGCACCATTTCCCAAGAAGAGAAGGATCTGGGCTGCCTTGTGCAAAACCACTGCACAGAGCAGGTAAGTATAACATGTTTATTAATTATTTTTAAATAAAAGAAAAAACAAGACTTTCGTCTATGTAGTTCAGGGGTAGGCAACCCCGGGCACTGGTGCCGCAAGCGGTACGCAAGGCCTCTTTTGCCGGTACGCAACTCCCTCCCCAAGAGTAGAGTAGTTCAGGGAAGTATCAGTGAGACGCTAATGCATTCCAATCTCAGAATTCCCCACCCTGCACCTGCACGGGGGGGGGGGGGGGATGCACTGTGCCCCCACACATTGTAAACAATGGGAAACATTGATTAGTTATCCAACTTTGTTGTAGCTGCGATCGTCAGCTCTTGTGATGGGGAAGAGTTCTGCTAGGGGGGAGGCGGTCACTGTTTCCAGAAGAGGACTGATTGGCCACTGCCAAAGCCAATCACAGTCCTGCTAGCCCCGCCCACCTTCTGGAGGAAGACTTGCTTGGTTGCCGCTACCAATCTGAGAAAGAAGGGATTTCACTGTGATTGAGAAAACCACAATCAGGTGACAGTTTGTGAAATTACTGTTGAGCTTCTGGGAACTTTGTTGAAAAAAAATAAAATAAATAAATATATATAAATGCTACAATATAAAGTAGCGAGTGTACAGCTTGTATAACAGTGGAAATTTCCTGTCCCCTCAAAATAACTCAACACACAGCCATTAATGTATAAAACCACTGGCAACAAAGGTGAGTACACCCCTAAGTGAAAAGGTCCAAAATGGCCCAGTTAGCCATTTTCCCTCCCCGGTGTCATGTGACTCATTAGTGTTACAAGGTCTCAGGTGTGAATGGGGAGCAGGTGTGTTAAATTTGGTGTTATCTATCTCACTTTCTCACTCAGCTGTATGTAGAATGTGTACAGAAACAAACAGGATAGAACTCCGGGATACTTTATTAACCACTTCAGCTCCGGAAGGATTTACCCCCTTCATGACCAGGCCATTTTTTGCGATATGGTACTGCATTATTTTAACTGACAATTGCGTGGTCGTGTGACACTGTACCCAAATAAAATTGATGTCCCTTTTTCCTCTGCAAAGAGGACTGCACAGAGCTTTCTTTTAGTGGTATTTGATCACCTCTGTGGTTTTTATTTTTTGCACTATAAGCAAAAAAAAAAAAAAAAGAAATTTTGAAAAAAAAACAAAAACAATATTTTTTTACTTTCTGCTATAAATCATACCCAATAAAAAAAAAAAAATGTAAAAAAAACAAATTTCTTTATCAATTTCAGCCAATATGTATTCTGCTACATATTTTTGGTAAAGAAATCCCAATAAGTGTATATTGATTAGTTTGTGCAAAATGTTATAGCATCTAAAAATTATGGGATATTTTTATGGAATTTCCATTGATTGTTTTTTTACTAGTAATGGCAGCGATCAGTGACTTATAGCGGGACTGCAACATTGCGGTGGACAAATAGGACACTAAGTGACACTTCTCACACTTTTTTGCGGAACAGTGACACTAATACAGTGATCAATGCTAAAAAATATGCACTGTCATTGTACTAATGACACTGGCAGGGAAGGGATTAACATCAGGGGCAATCAAAGGGTTAAATGTGTCCCTAGTAGGGATGAGCCGAACACCCCCCGGTTCAGTTCGCACCTGAACCTGCGAACGGACCAAAATTCGCACGAACCTTAGAACCCCATTGACGTCGATTGGGACTCGAACGTTCTAAATCAAAAGTGCTCATTTTAAAGGCTAATTTGCATGGTATTGTCCTAAAAAGGGTTTGGGGACCCGGGTCCTGCCCCAGGGGACATGTATCAGTGCAAAAAAAACTTTTAAAAACGGCCGTTTTTTCGGGAGCAGTGATTTTAATGATGCTTAAAGTAAAAAAAAAAAAGTGAAATATTCCTTTAAATATCGTACCTTTGGGTCTTGTATGGATATTAAGGGGAACCCCGCACCCAAATTAAAATAAGGAAAGGTGTGGGGCCACCAGGCCCTATATACTCTGAACAGCAGTATACAGGCGGTGCAAACAAGACAGGGACTGTAGGTTTGTTGTTTAGTAGAATCTGTTCGTAATTTTGAACAGGTACATTTTTAACGTGTTTAGCTCCAGCCAAAAAATCTTTAAGCTTTTTGGAAAACATAGGGAAGGGTTATCACCCCTGTGACATTTGTTTTGCTGTCTTTCCTCCTCTTCAGAAGATTTCACCTCACTTTTTGTCCCAATGACAAATGTTTTTTGAAAATTTGGGTTTTTTTGTGGAACAAGGATTGGAAAGCATCAGTGGAAAGGAGGAATGTTTTTCCCATATTAACTCTTACAGGAGAGAATTTCCCTTCCTAGGGGTAGATTTCATCTCACTTCCTGTTGTTTCCTTCCGTTTGCAAGTAGGAGTCGTTTGTAAGTTAGATGTTTGAAAGTATATACTCAGCAGAAATTTGGGCCTTAGGTGTTGTTGTGGCCACAACACTGTAAGCCCTCACAGGGCCCTGCTGTGAAATATTAGATCAAGAATTGTAATTACATGCCCCTGTTGAACAAGGGCAGAAAAATTAGGCCTTTGGTGGTGGCGGTGCTGGTGCCACAACACTGTAAGTCCTCACAGACACTCTAGTTGGAACGCAGAAACGAGCCCTGCTGCAAAGTATTGCATCAAAAATTGTAATAACACGCTCCTGTTAAACAGGGGCTGAAAAATTGGGCCTTAGGCACTGGTGGTGGCACCCAGAACCAAAAATGTTCTTACAAGCTTGATCAGCGTGATCATTGAGGAGGAAGAGGATAATTACTCAGGGATAGTCACTCAGCATCAGCATAGGCAGTCTTTGAAGGGATCTGAGATTTCAAAAAAAATTATTCAGTTACATCAGCATCAGGTGCTTGGTAGCTGGTGGTGATCCAAGACTGATTCATTTTTATGAAAGTCAGTCGATCGACCGAGTCGGTGGACAGACGCACCCTGTGATCGGTTACAAAGCCTCCAGCAGCACTGAATGTGCGTTCCGAATTAACGCTGGATGCAGGACAGGCCAGTAGCTCAATTGCATACTGTGCAAGCTCTGGCCAGGGATCCATCCTCAAGACCGAGTAACCCAGAGGATTTTCGGTGGGAAAGGTGTCCAAGTCAGATCTTGCCCCTAGGTATTCCTGCACCATGTAAAACATGCTGACATCTTTTGTTATTTTTCTTTTTCCTGCTGCATTATGATTCATTTATTAGAGACCTACGGTCCCCCTCTTGCTCATTGAGCTATTTCAATACAAGAGTCGCATATATAGTCTTGTGCATATATATTTCTATTTTTTACAAATTGCTTTTGCTTATTGATTTTATCTAACATATACAATTAGAACCATGTTTCCTCCTATCTATTTTTCCCTTTTTAATCCCTCTACCATACACTGTTTCAACACAATTCTGTGTTTGTTTTGTCCTGTACGCCATAAAGGAATTTTCATAATCAATACATATATATTTATTCTATGCAATAATTTTTCTCCAGTCTTGGTTTTTCGTTACTTTTCCCTTAGCCAAACCAACACTGATTTTATTCAGGGCTAAAACTGCTTTTTCTATTTGTTTGTTTTGTTCTCCTTTAGTCAGACAAATACTGATTTAATTCAGGGCTAAAGCTTTTGTTATTTTTTTGTCTTCCTTTAGTCAGACAAATAACTGATTCAATTCAGGGCTAAAGTTTTTCTTAGTTTTTTTTATTTTTTATTGTTTTTCTTTAGTCAGACAATTACTGATTTAATTCAGGGCTAAAGTTTTCCTTATATCCTAAACTTCTTTGCACAGTGATCGAATTCAGTGCAAAGAGTGTGTGTGTGTGTGTATTTTGTTGTTTTCTTTGCTATATTGATTTCATTCAAGGCAAAGAAATGCTTGTTCTTGCTTTTGCACTCATTACTGAGTTGCTTTTTGTTAGTTTTCTTTCTTACTTTCCCAGTTCATACATTGTTAGCCATTTATTTCTTATACACATTTGGTGCTTGGGTCCGTCTGGTCTACTCCCCGGGGTTGCGATGCGCCCACCCTCCTGTCTATGACGTGGGCGGGCCCTGGCACATCGGCGTCATGCTCCCCACATCCCGTCTGCGGCATCATCGCCGCCGCATGCGGGACTCTTGGTGGTTTTCCATCTCGGGGCTCAGGCGCTGTTTGGGATGGTGGGCGGCCGCACTTTCAGATTGGCTGTCCCTTCCCTCCCCTCACCGCGTCACCACGCCCGCGCATGACGTTGGCGTGAGCGCGCCCCTGACCCGCAGCAACAAATGGCGGTCTCTGGCCGGGCGCCTTGAGATCTCATCATGCATTTGGGACACCTGGTTTGGCTCGGCATCCACCACATAGGTAATTCCTATACACACTGTCATTTTGGCTCATCCACATCAGTAACGGCCTTTCGGTTGTATGTACACTCTATTCCACCAATATACTCCCACTCTTCTTATATCCTTCAGCTTCTCTCCACACACTTATAGCTTAGCTATGCTGTTCTCACTCATCCCATACTTATCACATTTAGATGTTAGCTCACACACCTTCTCCCATTTTTCCACAGTTTCTTCCACACTCTCCAGCCTTGCCAGTTGTCCCTGCCTGGCGGCCTTCACGGGTGCCTGTGTCATTCGGGCTACCGTGGCTGACGGTCTCTTGGGGTGTGCTCTCTGCCTCAACCCCGGGGGAGACTTTATGGACCCAGACCAATACTGTATTCTACATATAGATCACCATTTATGCATTATTTGTGAGTATTTAGCAATATACATTTTCAGTGTATCTCTCCTATAAATATCTGTCCATATATTAATAGATACCTC
This sequence comes from Lithobates clamitans, assembly GCA_037952925.1. Classification (NCBI taxonomy): domain Eukaryota; kingdom Metazoa; phylum Chordata; class Amphibia; order Anura; family Ranidae; genus Lithobates; species Lithobates clamitans. Next base: position 3,723,437 of record JBBGZY010000418.1, read on the forward strand.
ATTGTCTCAATACAGCTTAATTGCATCAGACTCCTGATGATTGGTTTCAAGCCAAGAAACGCGTTGAGTTAATAACTATTGATGCACCTATTCACTGTACAATGTATTTTTTATTGCAACTGTACTACCAGTATTGGAACTCTGCCTGCTAATATACTGTTGTAAACATGCTCAACTATGGTCTAAGATGTGTACTTCTATGATTTTATCTGGCTTAAGTACCTATGCTATTAAAGTTTTATACCATGATTATCCTACAATACTATCTGTGGACATTACGTTGTATAGCACTTATTTTAAATATCTACACCATAACACATACCATTCAGTATAACACACTCACCAACATGCCTCATGCAAAGTCCCGCTTCTATCCTCTAATTTCCATGTAAAACAGACGCTGGCGATGGTTGCTGGAACCGAACATACCTTGGGGCTGCGGACCAAAAAAATTGTCTGAACGCATCGGTCAGACGGCCACCTTCTCCACCGCTCCTTCTTTGACTGACCGAAGCCTCAGCAACACGTTGTCCAGAAACAGGAGCTTGTAACCTCCCAGTCTCTGGGAACGCGTTGCACAGACCTTTCTGCAAGGCCTCCCAAAGATGTTTCATCCTCTGCTCCCTCTGCGATGGCAAGATAAGGTCCGCAACCTTACCCTTGTAACGTGGATCAAGGAGGGTTGCCAGCCAGTATTGGTCCTTCTCCTTGATACCACAAATACGAGGATCCTTACGCAGGCTTTGCAGGATCAGGGAGGCCATGCAGCGTAGGTTTGCTGAGGCATTCGGTCCGGAGTCCTCTGGGTCACCAAGGATGACATGGTCCGCAGCCACCTCCTCCCAGCCACGTACAAGTCCATATGTTTCTTGGGACTGATCCCTTAAAGACTGCTGCTGATGCTGAGTGCCAGGCTCCACCTCCATACTGACACAATCTTCCTCCTCCTCATCCTGTGTGATCGGCGGGCACGCAGGAACACTGTCTGGATAAAGGGGGCCTTGAGAGCTAAGGAAGTCCTCCTCTTCCTGCCTCTGTTCTGCCTCAAGTGCCCTGTCCATTATTCCACGCAGCGTGTGCTTCAACAGGTGGACAAGGGGGACAGTGTCACTGATGCATGCACTGTCACTGCTCACCATCCTCGTGGCCTCCTCAAATGGTGACAGGATAGTGCATGCATCCCTGATCATGGCCCACTGGCGTGGGGAAAAAAACCAAGCTCCCCTGACCCCGTCCTGGTGCCATAGTCGCACAGGTACTCATTGATGACCCTCTGCTGCGTGTGCAGCCGCTGCAGCATGGCCAACGTTGAGTTCGACCTGGTGGGCATGTCACAGATTAGGCGGTTCTTGGGCAGGTTAAACTCTTTTTGGAGGTCCGCCAGCCGAGCACTGGCATTATATGACCGGCGGAAATGCACACAGACTTTCCTGGCCTGCCTCAGGACATCCTGTAAGCCCGGGTACCTGCCCAAGAACCGCTGCACCACCAAGTTAAGGACGTGAGCCAAACAGGGCACATGGGTCAGTTGTCCCTGTCGGAGGGCAGAGAGGAGGTTGGTGCCATTGTCGCAAACCACCATTCCTGCCTTAAGTTGGCGTGGCGTCAACCACCTCTGAACCTGCCCCTGCAGAGCTGACAGAACCTCTGCCCCAGTGTGGCTCCTGTTCCCCCAAGCACACCAGCTCAAGCACCGCATGGCATCTTTTGGCCTGTGTACTTGCGTAGCCCCTTGAACGGCTACGGAGCACTGCTGGTTCCGAGGACAAAGCACAGGAAGAGGCCATGGAGGAAGAAGAAGAGGAGGGGGTGGAGGAGAGGTGTCTCACAAATCATTAGTAGTGGCATTTTGGAGGCTTGGTGGCGGAACAACCTCCAACACTACTGCACCTTGTCCTGCATCCTTCCCAGCTGCCAGCAGAGTCACCAAATGCGCCGTGAAACTTAGGTAACGTCCCTGTCCATGCCTGCTGGACCATAAGTCAGCGGTAATATGCACCTTACTGCTGACCGCCCTGTCCAGCGAGGCATGGACATTGCCTTCCACATGCCGGTAGAGAGCCGGAATCGCCTTCCGTGAGAAAAAGTGGCGTTTGGGTACCTGCCACTGAGGAACCGCACATTCCACAAACTCACGGAAGGGGGTAGAGTCTACCAACTGAAAAGACAGCAGTTGAAGTGCTAGCAATTTTGCCAAGCTAGCATTCAACCGCTGGGCATGTGAATGGCTGGGAGCAAACTTCTTTCGGCGGTGCAGCAGCTGGGGCAGGGAAATTTGCCTGGTACAATCTGACGTCGGTGTACCAAAAGCAAATTCCCCACAAGTACTTGGCTGTGACACACCTAATTCTACACCTTCATTCCTCTCAGTGCAGGTCTCAGAGAGGACTGAAGGTATAGTGGGGTTGGAGATCTCAGCTGATGAGGAGTAAGGAGAGGTCCTATTTGTTCTTTGGTGTGGGTCTTTTAGATACGCTTGCCAACGAACTGCATGGCAGGTCAACATATGTCTGGTCAAGCATGTGGTACCCAAGCGGGAGATGTTTTGGCCACGCGAGATACGCTTGAGACATATGTTGCAAATAGCAGCGGTGCGATCTGATGCACTTGTCTCAAAAAAAGGCCCACACCAAAGAACTTTTTAAATAACGCGCAGAGACTGCAGCGCCCTGCACATGTGGAGCTTTGGGGTGTGATGCAGTCAATGTGCTGCCCTTAGGCTGGCCCCTGGAGAGCATCCTGCCTCGTTGGTGATGTGCCGCCTCCTCCACCTCCTCCTCTCTCCTATCAGGCACCCACATTGAGTCAGTGACCTCATCATACCCTCCCTCCTCATCACTGGAGCAAACCTGGCAGTATGCTGCAGCAGGGGGAGCATGACTGCCAGATTGCTGTCCTTCTTGGGCACCCCCTCTGTCCGTGCTCATGTTACTGCCTTCATCGAGCTCAGTATCATCATCAGAGCCTTCCAAACGCTGGGCATCCTCCTGGAGCATGTACCCAACACTGTGGTCAAACAGTTCGAGGGACTCCTCAGGAGGACATGGTGGGGCTAGGGAAGGAGTCACTGATGACCTTGAGCCGAGGGAAGATGCCGTTGCTTTGCCAGACAAAGTACCCTGAGCATGGGTGAGAGAGGATGAGGAGGATATGGACGACTTGGTCATCCACTCGACCAAGTCTTCCGCATGTTGCGGCTCAACACGGCCAGCTGCCGATAAAAAGGCCAAGCGTGTGCCACGGCCACGTGCTGATGAGGATGCACAGTTTCCACGAGTAGCACTAGACACAGAGCCTGCTTGCCCTCTCTTATTGGCTTGTGACTGTCTGCCTCTCCTCCTTGGCCTTCCAGACATACTAATGGCCTGTAGCTGCACTAAGCTGGGATATATACACACACACACACACACACACACACACACACACACACAGATACTGCAGCTAGCAAAATCAACTGCCTGCCTGTAGTATGAGAACACCACCAACCTTCTACAGGTAGCTTTAGCTGAACACTGTGCAGAGCTTGCAAAAAAATAACTTGTAGGTTTAGCTGAACACTGTGAGGAGGACGCACCACACTAACTTGTAGTTTTAGCTTAACACTGAGCAGGACGCACTGCACTAACTTGTAGCTTTAGCTGAACACTGAGGACGTGCCACACTAACTTGTAGTTTTAGCTGAACACTGTGAGCAGGACGCACTGCACTAACTTGCAGCTTTAGATGAAAACTGTGCAGAGGTCTCACTACACTAACTTGTAGTTTTAGCTGAACACTGAGCAGGACGCACTGCACTAACTTGTAGCTTTAGCTGAACACTGTGCAGAGGTCTCACTACACTAACTTGTAGTTTTAGCTGAACACTGAGCAGGACGCACCGCACTAACTTGTAGTTTTAGCTGAACACTGATAGCAGGATGCACTGCACTAACTGTAAATAGTCTAGCTGCCTGACTGTGGTACTAATAGGATCAAAAGAACACCAGCAATTTTCTTCAGGTAGCTGTAAATACTGTAACAAGACAAGCCTGCCAGTAAGAAGATAACAGGAACGGATCTAGCTAAACTTAATACAGTATATATATATATACACATACATACACATACATATATACATACACACACACACACACAAACACCTGGGATGCATATATATATATATATATATATATATATATATATATATATATATATATATATATATATATATATATATATATATATATATATATATATATACATATATACACACACACACACACACAAAATACACTGTAAGTGCAGCTAACTCACTGATTGTCCTGCCTAATCTATCTAACTCAAATGAAGTGACACTGTCTCTCTGTCTATCTATCTCTCTTTCAACGCCGGAACACACACTACACAGGGCCGCCGTGCAGGCGGCCTTATATAGTGTGGGGCGTGTTCTAAACCCCCTGAGCCATAATTGGCCAAAGCCACCCTGGCTTTGGCCAATTACAGCTCTCTCTACCGGCGGCGCTGTGATTGGCCAAGAATGCGGGTCATAGTGCATGCTTGGCCAATCATCAGCCAGCAATGCACTGCGATGCCGCAGTGAATTATGGGCCGTGACGCGCCACACGAATTTGGCGTGAGCGGCCCATAACGTTCGGAATTCGGCGAATGAACGAACAGCCAATGTTCGAGTCGAACATGTGTTCGACTCGAACACGAAGCTCATCCTTAGTCCCTAGGGGGTGCTTGCTAACTGTGTGGGGAGTGCTTGTACTGTAAGAAGACAGATCTTGTGTTCCTGCTTAGCAGAAACACAAGATCTGTCTTCTCCTGTAACAAAACAGCGATCTGCCTTGTTCACAGAGTCCACCGGACCCGCTGATTGGCTCCCAGACCCAGAAGAAGACATCACGCACAGGTACGCGATTTCACGCTTAAGGGCTACCCTGCCGCAGTATATGTACGTGGGGCAGTCCTTAAGCGGTTAAAATTAGCACATTATAGCAGAAGTAAAGCCTTGATATGTTTTACACACCAACTCTTAGTTATAACACCTTTTTGACTAAGTGCACACAATGGTCGAGGCTTTTTTGTCTCTTGACTTGTGTTGTCATTTTTCCCACCTCATTTAACCTCGATTTCAAACTTTGGCCCTCTGCAGCTTTCCTAAGAAAAGCTCTCAGATTCTCACACTGCATGCCAGATAGGCTCCATACTGACAATATGATTGTAAAAACAACAGGCTCTAATTTCTTCACATCTGTGATTATTTTGAGGCCAACAACCCATGTCGGCATTGAATGACTTATGGTAGGCTGCTTTCAATAGAATAATCTAAAATAGCTGTTTGTAATTTCTCAATTGTGTTGGTTCCAAGAGCCAGTTCTGGAAACCACATCATCAATGCTATCACAGCAGTCTGTTCTCAGAAATTGAAACACATTCTACAGAAAAAACGTGGCTGAGATATAGTAATCAGGGAAAGCCTGCACAGAAGAATACAAAAGAACAAAACAAGAAAAAAAACAAGACAATGTAAAAATACATGGGTGTATACACACACACACACACACACACACACACCATGAAGGGGATCTATATCAATAACCTCTATTCATAAAGAGTGGTGCTGAAACTTTGGAAGTGTAGCTCTCCCTGTAGCATAAAAGCCGGTGCATGTGAAAGATTCATGTTAGAAACATGTACATGAATATGTCTCAAAAATGTAAAAACAAAAATAATAATTCTGTGCCGGGGAAAATTTTAACACATAAAAGCAGCAAAATCTGTGATACCAAATTTGTGCATAAATCAATCAACTAGTGTGGCACTAAATGAATACAACATGATAGAAAATATACCGAACTTAATGTGCAAACAACTCGATTATAAATTAATTATATAAATCTCAATTCATAAAGTGCAAAAATGTGAAATAAATGCAAATTTACATTTCATAAAAAATCACCAACATAAGAGAATGAGTGTGTTAAAAAAAACAATATTCAAATCCTATAAACAAATAAGCCCCAATTCATGAGTTAAAAAATGATGCAACATCCAAAAAAAATATAAAAGGTGTATGGTCCCATATTCAAGTGCAAGTGAATACCACTCCTAACAAATAAATATAAGCAATCCAAGAAATAAATAGCTGTAACATCCAATGCTGATAACCACAGTGATATCAACCATTATATATGATAAGGTTGGCTCCTTACCACATAGTGTGGACCCCATTAAATGGTCGACAGCACATTTAAAAAAACTCTCCTTATCACCTTTCTGCTAACTTTCCCAGCAACGTAATGCAAAGGAAGAAAACGACATTTCATAGTGCATTATGTTTACTAAATCTGTATTTTTAATAATAGAAATGCACTTACATATTTTCCACAGTAAAATCACATTAACCTCCCTGTCGGTTTTCCCGAGTGTGGCTCAGGGTTAAATTTTAGCACCATTAGCGGTAACCCCGAGCCACACTCGGGATTGCATTGCAGGATCCTGGTGCGGTGTACTTACCTTGTTCCCAGGATCCTGCGATGTCCCCCTGCGGTGTCTGCCGGCTGTGTCCTTCCTCCGAAGCCTCTCTGTGCTGGGCTCCGTTACCTGCAAGCGTCGTGACGCACGGGGGCGGAGCCCAGCTGCAACTTCAAAAAACTGAAAAATCATAACACATACAGTACACTCTAATCTTACAGATTACATTACTGTATGAAATTTCACATCCCTTTTGTCCCTAGTGCTTTGTCCAATGCCCTGCATGCAGTTTTATATTATATATACTGTTCTTTCTGCCTGGAAACTTGAGATTGTCCATGGCAACCAAAAAGTGTCCCTTTCCATTAAAAGTGGTTTTAGACCAGCTAGAAAACAGCGATAGTAAATTAGAACACTTGCAGAATTGAGCGATAGTGAATCGTGGGTAAATTAATTTTATCATTATATTATTATTTTTTATAATTATTTTTATTTATTTACTATATTATAATTTATGATTTTGTGTTTCAAACTCCATCATACCCGGGATATCTACTAGACTCTTGGTGGACAGATTTAAGTGTGTTATTGCTAAGAATTACAGACCTACAATATAAAACGCCAAATTTCTATGCAAAATAATTGTACCGCTTTGAGATGCAAAAATCTGACATAATCATACCGCCAGGGAGGCTACAAGATGCACAGAGTGGTTTCCCGAGCATGCAATTTTCAAAAACCAGTGTCCCCGGAACTCAGATAGTGTAAAGGCGTGCAAGCCCTGACAAAACCTCTTGCTTTTTATTACATTGCTGAGAGAGTTTGCAGCAAGAGGATGAGGAGTGACAGGAAGACATCCTGGTTATTTTAAATGTGCTGTCAACCATTTAAATATGGTCCACACTATCTGGTAAGGAGCCAACCTTATTTTATTTAACGGGTGATATCACTGTGGTGATCAGCATTGGATGTTACAACTATCTATTTCTTGGATTGCTTATATTTATTAGATAAGAGCAGCATTCACTTGCACTTGGATATGGGACTATACACCTTATATTTTTTGGGATATTGCACATGAATTACCTGTTTTTTTTTGTAGATTTTTTTTAAATTCATGAATTGGGACTTATTATTTGTTTAAAGTGTTTGAATATTGTTTTTTCAACACACTAATTTTATTATGTTGGTGATTTTTTAAATGAAATGTAATCTTGCATTTATTTCACATTTGTGCACTTTATGAATTGAGATTTATATAATTAATTTATATAAGAGTTTTATGCACATTAAGTACAGCATATTTTCTATGTTGTATTAATTTAGCGCCACACTGTTTGATCAATTTATGTCTCAAAGATGTGCCAGTATCAAAACAGATTACCACTACATGATATTGACCTTATTTCCCTTCAATATTTAACTTAGATTTGACTGAATTTCCTAATGAATTTGATTCAGCCATATCATCATATTGGAAAAATTTTGCAAATAAAAACTAATAAAAGACTAATGAAACTAAAATAAAAGGACATTACACATAGTAGTTAGAACTAACTACTGAACAGTTTCACACCTTTTATGAATTTGGTGTAAGAGCTGTAAGAATTGTGTCACAAAGCTTAATTGCCTCCTATGTTTTTAGTCAGTGCCTTGAAAGTCAGTTTCCTCCTTTCTCAACTTATTTCTTATTCTTAAAACCCAACTCTAAGCAAATATTTTTTGAAAGGAGCCTCGGGCAGTGTTAATTTTGGCAGCAAGTTCCAATTTAGTTTTAGTCTTAGTCTTTTGAGTAAAATGCCCTTTTAGTCCCATTTCAGTCTTTTGCAAGAGTCTTAGTCATATTTAGTCGACTAAATCTCCAATACATTTTGGTTGACTAAATCTCCAATACATTTTAGTCGACTAAAATGATTTTAGTCTATTAAAATCTAATGGGTTTAGTTACATTATAATGCATTATTTAGGCATTTCTCTACAATTTCCAAACTCATTATATACTCCTGGTGTGAAAAATCTAATAGATTATTATTTATGGCATTACAGTTTGAACATGCACTACAGACACAGATTTAGTCTCATTATATAAGGTCTTTAAGTTTCTTTACAAGAATACAGTTTGACAAAAGTGCAACGTTAAAATACAAAAATAAAAATTCTTTGCGTGATGATGCCACCATGCAGTGTACATTTACATGAACTTGTCTGCTTTAAGAAAATATATAATGTTTGGGGGGGGGGGGGTGTTAATGTAATCCTTAGGCCTAAATAACTTTAAGCATGGGTGCAAAAACATCTCAGGCAGCAAAAGGGTTAATCCTGCACAAATCAGACAGTGTGCTGCTCTCCCGTAGTGGACAAGCTGTGAAGCCTATTGGCAAGGAGCAGGTCCCCTTCAGGGGGCCTCTATATATGAGTATAAAGTGTGAGTGTGTGGCAGTGTGTGAGAGGGTTTAATACACAGCCAAGCCCCCAACATCCTTATAGAACATCCCCCTTCAGGTTGCAGATAACAGCCATTGATCATCTAACCTTCAGCTCAGACAGCCTCCTATCTACAAATGCCAGGCTCCATGGATCCAGAGGAAGCAGGCGGAGCTCCGTGGAAACTGGAAGTTCCAAGGGTAAACGTCCCTGCCTCACATTTTCGTCATAGTTTTCATCAGTGGATGAAAATGTGGTGTACTTTTCGTTTTCTTTTCATCACTGTAAAAATGCAGCTGACGAAAATTAAGACGGAAACATTTGTTAACTAAATTAACACTGGCCTCAGAAGATTTAAAAAAAAAAAAAGCTCTGGCTGCAATACTCACCTCCACTCTAGCTTTGTGCCTTGTAGTACCTTCCCTTTGTATGTCACCAATCTTGTGGGGTGAATGGCATCCAGCAAATGAACACATACAGTAAGTGCAGAGCATCATGACCCCCCTTCAGGTAAAGTAGTAACATCCAAACCTTTTCAGCTGACCGTGCTAACTCCACAGCAATGTCTGCTCCTGAATTGCCCAAACCAACTACAAGTACACATTTCCCAGCATAATGTGAAGGATGCTTATAATCTCTGTTGTGCATATACTGGCCTTTGAATTTCTCAATACCTAAAAAAAAAAAAAACACAATAATTATGACAGAAAATTATGCAAATGTTTGAAAGATATCCAAAGTCATTTTATTGCATCACCATTGTTATAGCAACACAAACAATAGTTAGAAACTAAAAAAAGAGAGCAGATGTGGGACTTTGAGTGAGGCACACGGGAGCAGAAGTCAAACCAGAATAAAGTTTCAATTTTTTAATATAAAGTAATACATGAATTCATAAGTTTACATTTATAGGCACATAGCTCAATATAATTTGTATTCAATCATAAAATACATTCCAACAAGGACTTCTATGTAAACATATGAGGATATGAATAAAAGATACATAATAAATATGTGGCACTCAGTGTCACTAGAAAAAAGTGGCAAAAACAAAAATGCAATAACATTGGAACGTCCATACATAGCTAATGATAGTGTATAAAAAAAACGGTAGTTGTAAGCTCTACACCGTTTCGGGACCTTATAGCCACTCATTAGGAGCATAACCGTATTAATCACCTACGAATAGGGAAAATAGCAATATTTAGAGTAGTTTAAAAGACAAGTGGGCAAATGTAAAACATAAAATTCCACATTCTTCCACAAAGACCATGAACTTACAATTGCGTCCGTGCAAAGGCGGCGCAGCCCTGAATGCAAAGCCCACCCACAATGCCAGGGTTTTTTAGTTTCTAATATTGAACCGGGATGGAGGAGGGGTATTAACGGCCCCACTATCCTCATTTAACCACTTCAGCCCCGGAAGGATTTACCCCCTTCCTGACCAGAGCACTTTTTACAATTTGGCACTGCGTCGCTTTAACTGCTAATTGCGCGGTCATGCAATGCTGTACCCAAACAAAATTTGCGTCCTTTTCTTCCCACAAATAGAGCTTTCTTTTGATGGTATTTGATCACCTCTGCCGTTTTTTTTTTTTGCGCTATACACGGAAAAAGACCAAAAATTTAAAAAAAAAAAAAAAATATTTTCTACTTTTTGTTCTAAAAAAAAATCCAATAAACTCAATTTTAGTCACACATTTAGGCCAAAATGTATTCGGCCACATGTCTTTGGTAAAAAAAAAAAATGATATATTGCTCACACAGGCCATGGGCATATGTGGAATTGCACCCCAAAATACATTTAGCTGCTCCTGAGTATGGGGATACCACATGTGTGGGACTTTTTGGGAGCCTAGCCACGTACGGGGCCCCGAAAACCAATCACTGCCTTCGGGATTTCTAAGGGCGTACGTTTTTGATTTTACTCCTCACTACCTATCACAGTTTTGAAGGCCATAAAATGCCCAGATGGCATAAAACCCCCCAAATGACCGCATTTTGGAAAGTAGACACCCCAAGCTATTTGCTGAGAGGCATGGTGAGTATTTTGCAGCTCTCATTTGTTTTTGAAAATAAAGAAAGACGAGAAAAAAACATTTCTCTTCTTTTTTCAATTTTCAAAACTTTGTGACAAAAAGTGAGGTCTGCAAAATACTCACTATACCTCTCAGCAAATAGCTTGGGGTGTCTACTTTACAAAATGGGGTCATTTGGGGGGGGGGGGGGGTTTTGCCACCTGGGCATTCCATGGCCTCCGAAACTGTGATAGGCAGTGAAGAGTGAAATCAAAAATTTACGGCCTTAGAAAGCCTGAAGGCGGCGCTTGGTTTTCGGGGTCCCGTACGCAGCTAGGCTCCCAAAAAGTCCCACACATGTGGTATCCCCGTACTCAGGATAAGCAACAGAATGTATTTTGGGGTGTAATTTCACATATTCCCATGGCATGTTTGAGCAATATATCATTTAGTGACAACTTTGCGCAAAAAAAAAAAAAAAAAAAAAAATAATGTCTCTTTCCCGCAACTTGTGTCACAATATAAAATAATCCATGGACTCGACATGCCTCTCAGCAAATAGCTTGGGGTGTCTACTTTCCAAAATGGGGTCATTTGGGGGGGTTTTGAACTGTCCTGGCATTTTATGCACAACATGAAGCTTATGTCACACATCACGAACTCTTCTAACCACTTGAAGACAAAGCCCTTTCTGACACTTTTTGATTACATAAAAAAATAAAAAATTTTTTGCAAGAAAATTACTTTGAACCCCCAAACATTATATATATTTTTAAAAGCAAATGCCCTACAGATTAAAATGGTGGGCGTTTCATTTTTTTTTTTTTCACACAGTATTTGCGCAGCGATTTTTCAAACGCATTTTTTGGGGAAAAAAAAAAAACACACTTTTAAATTTTAATGCACTAAAACACACTATATTGCCCAAATGTTTGATGAAATAAAAAAGATGATCTTAGGCCGAGTACATGGATACCAAACATGACATGCTTTAAAATTGCGCACAAACGTGCAGTGGCGACAAACTAAATACATTTTTAAAAGCCTTTACAGGTTACCACTTTAGATTTACAGAGGAGGTCTATTGCTAAAATTACTGCCCTCGATCTGACGTTCACGGTGATGCCTCACATGCATGGTGCAATTGCTGTTTACATTTGACGCCAGACCGACGCTTGCGTTTGCCTTAGCGCGAGAGCAGGGGGGACAGGGGTGCTTTTTTTTTTTTTTTTCTTTATTATTATTATTTTTTTTTTTTATCTTATTTTTAAACTGTTCCTTTCATTTTTTTTTAAAATCATTTTTATTGTTCTCAGGGAATGTAAATATCCCCTATCATAGCAATAGGTAGTGACAGGTACTCTTTTGAAAAAATTGGGGTCTAATAGACCCTAGATTTCTCCTCTGCCCTCAAAGCATCTGACCACACCAAGATCGGTGTGATAAAATGCTTTCCCAATTTCCCAATGGCGCTGTTTACATCCGGCGAAATCTAAGTGCATTTTCAGGTTCCCTGTTGAGACAGGAGAGCCAGAGAAAAACACGGAAGACGTTGGGGGGGGGGGCATTCCCTCCCACGGCTTGTAAAAGCAGTCTAGAGGCTAATTAGCCACTAGGATTGCTTTTACATGAAAGCCGACCGCTGGCTGAAAAGAATGATACCAAGATGATACCTAAACCTGCAGGCATCATTCTGGTATAACCACTCAAAGTCGTGAATGGCGTACCTGAAGACAAAAAAATGGTTAACAATAAAGCACAGTAAACGGTAAAGTATAAAAAATTGCATACCTGAAAAGCAAACATGATAAAACATAACAATAAAACATTGCAGAATAGAATACAGTAAAAAAGAGCAGAACAATAGAGAGAATAGAGAGAGAGAGAGAGAGAGAGAGAACAATAAAACGACAACTATTTTTTTTATTTTATATTTTTGTATGTTTTTTTTTTTACACTTTTTGTAACTAACTTTTATAACTGTAACCGGTTCCAGGTTCGGGTCTCAAAATGCGATGGCATCTTGGGAGACCCTGTGAAAGTGCGCCTAGTCTGTGCAATGCTGTACCCTACGCTAATACTCAACTAGTGAATGGTAGCGTTCAAAACATTCACCGATGCAAAGACAGCATTGTCAGGACAGGAGGGACAATAATAGCGGGTGTCACGCCTATATCCGCACTTGCTGCAGACACATCTTTTTTGGGGGGGTTCGTTGGGTAGGGGTACTCGGGAGGACATAAAGAAAATGCCTCTCATGCAGCCGACTGCATTTGGTTGGGGATGTGAATGGGGGAAGTACGGGCGCTGCAGAAGTGATGGGTTCCCAATTAGGATTGGCGAATGCAGCAGGAAGGGCATTATGGGCACGACGGGCCTGTGTTGGTCTTTTTGGTGGCAGCGGGACACTACTTGTGCTTGCCACCTCACCAGCTTGAACTGCACTTATGGGACTCGCCACGTCACCAAGTGTTACTGCAGTGCTGGTTTGACTACGACCGGGGTGTACTAGGCCGCTGGTGCTTGCCAGTTCACCAAAACGCTACCAAAAAAACCTGTTAGCGATCGCAGGGATCAGGCCTGACTCTGCGAACGCTGCAGTTATGCGTTTAGTGTTTTGTAAGTGACAGTGATCGATCGATACTGCACTTGGGTGGGCTGGGCCGGGCGGAGGGGCAAAAACGCTGATGCTAGCAGGTATCTGGGCTGATCCCGCTAACACTGTGTTTTTGGGAACCCTAAACTGCTGGGGACGCTAGTATAGATCTGATCGGATCAGATATTGATCTGTTCAGATACTATACCACTAAGGGAGGTGTACGGTGCGTGCGTGTTAGCGGTACCAGCGCTAACCTGACGCTGCCTGGGGCTGGTGCTTGCCAGTTCACCAAAATGCTACCAAGAAAATGGTTAGCGATCGCAGGGATCAGACCTGACTCTGAACGCTGCAGTTATGAGTTTAGTGTTTTGTAAGTGACAGTGATCGATCGATACTGCACTTGGGTGGGCTGGGCTGGGCGGAGGGGAAAAACGCAGGTGCTAGCAGGTATCTGGGCTGATCCCGCTGACACTGCGTTTTTGGGAACCCTAAACTGCTGGGGACGCTAGTATAGATCTGATCGGATCAGATATTGATGCGTTCAGATACTATACCACTAAGGGAGGCGTATGCTGCGTGCGTGGGTGTTAGCGGTACTGGCGCTAATCTGACGCTGCCTGGGGCGACGCATATCACCGCTGGGCGATCAGGGGGCTAAACCTTTATTCGGTAATAAACGGCGGATGCCCTGACACTATAAAAAATAAACGAACTAACCAGCGTCACCCGTAACGGTTATACGGTGATCAGTGGTGAAAGGGTTAACTAGGGGGCAATCAAGGGGTTAAAACATTTATTAGATAGTATATGGGGGTCCCTGTCGCTATAAAACGCTGACGGTGAACCTAAATATTTACCTCACTAACTAGCGTCACCAGCGACACTAATACAGCGATCAGAAAAATGATCGCTTAGCGACACTGGTGACGGGGTGATCAAGGGGTTAAAACTTTATTAGGGGAGGGTACCCTAGACCTACAGGGGGCTAACACTCACTGCCCTACCACTTCTAACTGATACAAACTGACACCAATCAGTAATCAGAAAAAAAAAAAACTGCTTGGTGTCAGTTTGTGACAGGGGGGGGGGGGTCGGGGGTGTTTTATGTGCCTGGCATGTTCTGTGTGTGTGTATGTGTGCTTTGTGCACTTACATGTCTTCTCTCCTCGGCGCTGGAACGGAAACTGCAGAGCCGAGGAGAGGTGACATCACATCCTCTGCCTGTGTGTACTATACACAGGCAGGGGATGTCCCTCATTGGCTGGGAGCGATCGCGAGGGGGGGGGCCACGATCGGATGGCCTCCCCCTCATCACGGAACGCTCCCAGTCAAATGCCGACCGCCGCTGGCACCAGGGCCCGCGGGAGGCAGATCACGTATGGGTACGTGATTCTGCCTGCCCGTGCCATTCTGCCGCAGTATATCTGCGTTAGGCTGTCGGCAAGTGGTTAAAGTCCCAATATTGCAGATTTTTCTCCTTTTAAACAAACAATAGTTATTTTTTATTATTCAATATAAGATTACTTGAAGCATTTCCTGTCATGTTGTGAGCGGTGCCTATCTACCGACAATCTCCTTCCTGGATTCCCTGCGTGCTTTACATATCCTCCTCTGTTTACTTCGAATTTCTAAGGATTACATATCCCATGGTACCTTGCTGCCTGCAAGTAGCGATGATGTGGTGTGTTTCCTGTACTGATTGTGCCACATAAAACACCTCCGTTCAGCACCTCTTTAGTTTGGTGGGCAGGCTCTGTGAAATGCACGACACCAGGGCTGGGACAAGGGGTGGGCAGGAGGGGCGCTGCCCTGGGCACTGTGGTATCATGTAAGGTGGGGGGCACCACAAGGAGGTTTTGGGGAGGGGATTGTGTTGGGAGGGGGATTTGGGGGCAGCAGGAGATAAGAATTTTTTTAGCAGGGGAAATTTGGGGTGGTGTGCCATGAGTGGTGATTCGAGGGGATTTGATGGGGAGGGATGGGGGATGAAGATTTGTGCTAGGAGGGGTAATTTTGAGGGGTTTGTGCTAGAAAAGGTAATGTGGTGGGAAGGGATTTGTGCTAAGAGGGGAAATTAGCGAGAATTTATGCTGGGGGGGGGGGGTTTGGAGTGGGGGGAAAGAATGTGTGCTCAGAGTGGAAATTTGAGGGGTAGGAGGAT
Organism: Lithobates clamitans; assembly: GCA_037952925.1. Taxonomy (NCBI): domain Eukaryota; kingdom Metazoa; phylum Chordata; class Amphibia; order Anura; family Ranidae; genus Lithobates; species Lithobates clamitans. The sequence continues at coordinate 3,739,098 of JBBGZY010000418.1, forward strand.
TTGTATTAAGAGGGGGGATTTTTTGGCGGGGGATTTGTGCTAGGGACATGGTAAACAAGAGGATTTGAGCTGGGGTTTGAGCTGATTTGTGCTGGGAAGGGGAAATTCATGCTTAAGAGGTAAGCATGCAGATTAGTGCTTTTTTTTTGTGCTTTTTTTGGGGGGGGGGTGGCTACAAATTCTGGATGGATCCTCTGCACACTGCTACACCCTTCCAAGCAAACTATGCAATGAAAAGCAGGGATATTTAGTTCACATATTTTGCAATACATGTTTAGGTTGACCAACTGTGTCAAAGTAATCCCTCTTCTGGCCAGTCCTACACTGCCTTGCCACTGCAAATGCTAAGGTTGACATCATGCCAACATGGGGCATAAAGGTTCAGATCTGGTCACTGACCTGCATTACAACAAAGAAAACATACACATAATGCTCATACATTTTGGAGGGGGGGGACACAATTTGGCATGTTCACCCTGGGCTCTAGATGACCTTGTTCTGGCACTGCGTGACAAAGCAGTGTGTATTCAAAAGGCATAGTAAATATGTGGCACTGCAGTCAAGGAAGTAAATATCTGGGATTCTTCTAAAAATATGTTTTCAAACTTCAAGATCATTCAGATCAATATGAGTAGTCTAGAAATAATTGAAATTCAATGTGGATGTAATATATGATTAAAAAAAATTGACCAATATACACTTTAAAAAGGATAAGATCACCTTTGTACACCTTTTTTTTTCTTCTAAAGTTACAGCTCCCCTATGTACCAATATAGCATTAATATAAAAAAAAGCATTCATTTTTATTTATTTTTTTTTCCTTTTTTCTTTTTTTTTTTCTCTTTTAGGGTGGAGGGTTACATATGTTAGATCATGGAATGAATGTATTATAATTGCACAGTTTTTATCTATGGTTTAGTGGAATATAAAGCTGTATAATGATGAATGGCTAAGTTGTATGTATAAAAAGGAAAATAAAAAATTTTGATTAGAAAAAAAAAATATACAGTGGGGACGGAAAGTATTCAGCCCCCTTAAATTTCTCACTCTTTATTATATTGCAGTCATTTGCTAAAATCATTTAAGTTAATTTTTTTTTCTCATTGATGTACACACAGCACCCCATATTGACAGAAAAACACAGAATTGTTGACATTTTTTGCAGATTTATTAAAAAAGAAAAACTGAAATATCACATGATCCTAAGTATTCAGACCCTTTGCTGTGACGCTCATCTATTTAACTCAGGTGCTGTCCATTTCTTCTGATCATCCTTGAGATGGTTCTACACCTTCATTTGAGTCCAGCTGTGTTTGATTATACTGATTGGACTTGATTAGGAAAGCCACACACCTGTCTATATAAGACCTTACAGCTCACAGTGCATGCCAGAGCAAATGAGAATCATGAGGTCAAAAGGAACTGCCTGAAGAGCTCAGAGACAGAATTGTGGCAAGGCACAGATCTGGCCAAGGTTACAAATAAATTTCTGCTCCACTTAAGGTTCCTAAGAGCACAGTGGCCTCCATAATCCTTTAATGGAATAGGTTTGGGACGACCAGAACCCTTTCTAGAGCTGGCCGTCCGGCCAAACTGAGCAATCGAGGAGAAGAGCCTTGGTGAGAGAGGTAAAGAAGAACCCAAAGATCACTGTGGCTGAGCTCCAGAGATGCAGTCGGGAGATGGGAGAAAGTTGTAGAAAGTCAACCATCACTGCAGCCCTCCACCAGTCGGGACTTTATGGCAGAGTGGCCTGATGGAAGCCTCTCCTCAGTGCAAGACACATGAAAGCCCGTATGGAGTTTGCTACAAAACACCTGAAGGACTCCAAGATGGTGAGAAATAAGATTCTCTGGTCTGATGAGACCAAGATAGAACTTTTTGGCCTTAATTCTAAGCGGTATGTGTGGAGAAAACCAGGCGCTGCTCATTACCTGTCCAATATCGTCCCAACAGTGAAGCATGGTGGTAGCAGCATCATGCTGTGGTTGTGTTTTTCAGCTGCAGGGACAGGACGACTGGATGCAATCGAGGGAAAGATGAATGCGGCCAAGTACAGGGATATCCTGGACGAAAACCTTCTCTAGAGTGCTCAGGACCTCAGACTGGGCCGAAGGTTTACCTTCCAACAAGACAATGACCCTAAGCACACACAAGTCTGTGACTGTTCTTGAATGGCCCAGCCAGAGACCTGACTTAAACCCAATTGAGCATCTCTGGAGAGACCCAAAAATGGCTGCTGTCCACCAACGTTTACCATCCAACCTGACAGAACTGGAGAGGATCTGCAAGGAGGAATGGCAGAGGATCCCCAAATCCAGGTGTGAGAAACTTGTAGTATTTTTACCAAAAAGACTCATGGCTGTATTAGATCAAAAGGGTACTTCTACTAAATACTGAGCAAAGGGTTTGAATACTTAGGACCACAAGATATTTCAGTTTTTCTTTTTTAATAAATCTGCGAAAATGTCAACAATTCTGTCAACAAATTGCAATATAACAAAGAGTGAAAAATTTAAGGGGGTCTGAATACTTTCTGTCCCCACTGTACTTCTTTTGCAAAAATAAAACAGCTTTCCATTTATTCTACACACGCTTACCTTACTGTCTTTATGGCTGTTTCAAAACACTGCTTGATTACTTCTGCCTTACTTCCCGGACAGACTTTAGGTCATGACACAGGAAGGACTATTGTTTTTCCTATTCTATTCTTTTTATTCTATTTCAAATTTATTCTGTTCAAAATTAGATTTTTTTTAATTGTTTATTCTATTACAATCTTTTCTATCTATTTTATTTTCTATTCTAGTCTTTTCTATTTTATTCAAATTCTAAATTTATTCTATTCCAATGTTGGGAAATGGTTATATTCTTTCTATTCTATTGTTTTTTAATTATATTCTATTCGAAATTTGAATTTTGGAAGTGGAATTTCTATTTTATTCTATTCTTTTTTCAATTATATTCTTTTCTATTTTATTATTTTCTATTGTATTCAAATTTATTCTATTTGAAATTAGAATTTCAGAAGATGGTTATATTCTATCCTTTCTATTTTATTCTGTTCCATTTCTTTATTTTCTATTCTATCTTATTCTGTTCTTGCATTTTCTATTAGATCCCTTTATTTTCTATTCATTTTTTTTCTATTTTTTTTTTATTCTGTTCTGATACAAAAAACCCAGTCACTTCCAGCGCTAATAGGTCTTCCAAGGTGTGGAGTAACAGATGTCAGATAAAATGGTGGTGTAAAAAGGTATCCCAAAACTGGGTGGATGCTGCCTTCCTCAGATGGGGTAATCCGAAAGGAACTACAAGAAAAAACAGAAATAGAAGGCGCGCACACGTAGTGCATTACCAGAGATAATTTAATAATAAGAAATGTTTATATAAAAGTGGGTACTCACAAAAGGCCATAAACAAATTGCATGGACATGGGGCACAGCTAACGCATTTCAGGGGCACACCCCCTTCCACCTAGCTCTGAGGAAGGGGGTGCACCCCTGAAACGCGGAAATGACCTTTCCTTTTCAATCTGCAGCCAATGTAATTTTCTGAGAATACATTGCAATATGGCTAGCTGGAGTTTTCTGTACGCAGAGTGTGTACTGACTACTCCCCAGAAACATCATTTCCTGCTTGTGTGATTGGCTTGCCAATTTTCCCAGAAGTCTGCCTAAGATACAAGTCAGATTTCAGGCATCCCTTGCAACAAAAATGGCATTTTTTGAGAGATACTTTCAATATGAGCACATCTACAGGGATGCAGGCCCAGCAGATTTCCTCCACACCTGACAGTTAATTATGAAACCACTCCCATTATACCCACTCAGAACAGGGTCATAGACAAACACACATGGATTTCTTCAGAATAACAAAAGGTAGGAATCTGCAACAAAGTTTGTTATAATCCTTGCAATGTGCATAGATCACCCAGAGAGGAATGCTTTTTTTTTCCCCACAAAAGTGGAGTTACGCTTTAAAACAACCCTATCAACACTCTCAAAGCTCCAAAGAGATGCTCATCTGCAAATGTGATCACAGAACAAGAAAATTACTTTGTACTATTACATTTAAAAAAAAAAAAAAAAAAAAAAAAAGTTAATGGAGTATGATTACATACCAGGAAATGAATGTAGAGGGAGATTAGGATAAACATGGTGACCAGTACAGACGAGTACAGCATCAAAGATGGCTGACTGCTGTTTTCCTTCATGTTCTGTAATGACATCCCACTTTCCAGTTACTGCAAAATCTGGACGTTTCTGTATACTGACCACAGCTGTCTAAATTGAAAATCATTATTAATACGCACAGTATAAATTACTATTTAATGCAAAACACATTTAAAGAATGTAACTAGTTTCTGAAGTTAGAAGGGATGATTCTCCCAAACCAGACACCCAGAAAAAAAAAAATTCTAAATTTTATTGCTGTCCGTTTCCCCATTTGGGAGATTTCTCCTTACTTTCTCTAGGTCAGAGCAGGAGGTCAGGGAATATTTCTCTACTTCCTGTCATTATAACAGTGATCAGACAGAGCAATCTTAGACTATTTGCTTTTGGCATGGAACGTCTCTTCTTCCATTGTAAGTGTATCGTACTTGCACCATATGGCATTTACAGCACATTTAAGATGCTTTTGCAAAGTGCAAAAAGTGATCATATCCCATTTTAACCTTGTGAAAAAAAAAACAAAAAAAAACACATCTTGCGATTTGAGGAGTGTTACCGGAAGGGTCTTGAATGCCTGTGCAACAGATTCAAAATGCACAATAATGCTATAGGGCAGGAATATGCAATTAGCGGACCTCCAGCTGTTGCAAAACTACAATTCCCATCATGCCACTGCCTCTGGGTGTCATGCTTGTGGCTGTCAGAGTCTTGCTATGTTTCATGGGACTTGTAGTTTTGCAACAGCTGGAGGTCCGCTAATTGCATATCCCTGCCATAGGGACTCATTTACTCTAGGTGTAAGGACTCTGAAAAGCGATCCAAGCCCAGAATGTTTTATCGAGGAATTTGACAGGTGGCGAGGAGGTCATATTTTGCATATTGCAGGAAACTCCAATAATGTAAGTTTTTACATAACTACATGCAAGTGCATATTTGTGAAAATGCATATATTTCAGATTCAATATAATATTATGGCCACTAGTACATTTGTCTTTTTTCTCTCTTCTTTATAAAACATATTATAAGTGCAATAATGATATTTGCTCTCCATACCTCTGCATTCTCTTTAGGTGTATATTTCAAGTTTACATAAAATTTAACTTTATGTTTTACTTACATAGTCTTTTGTAATACCCTTGTAATTATTCAATATTTTCTTCTGGTACCGACACGGTCACATATAATGTTGCAAAAGTTACATGCATGCTTTTTGATGTTTTATTTTTCTTCTACTGAAAATCTAAATCTTTAACTAGAAATGCACTGTCTAATGTTTATTAAAGATTTCCAAAACCTTACATTCCAAAGTAGAGGTGTACCTTTGTGCTAAACCGTTGGGGAATGCCATTCTTCCCCACCTGTTTATAGTAATAGTAAATACCTCACACAGACCTCAGATAAGCTTGGGTCTGCTTTCTACTTCCTGGCCCTTCACTGCACTGACACAGTTACATCTATTCTTTGGCCAGGGGCCTTTGCAGCTCTAGGTCTATAGAGATAAATTGGAGAGCTATTTATAATCTTTTTTTAACAAAGGTATTACTAGTTTAAAGCATATGCAAAAGCAAAATGTTTACTTTTGTAGTCTGAAAGAATATGTTTTTAGTGCTTTTTTCCCTCCATTTGTCCTGATGACTATCAAAAAGTGAGGGGAAATCCTAAATTTTACAGTTCAAGGAGCCTGGGGTCACCTCAGAAGTTTCCCTGGTAAGAAAGAGAAAATTTGGACTATCTCGGTACCTCAAGGACATAAACAAAAATGCATATTTTTAAAAATAAAATTTTATAGAATATAAAAAGGATAAAAACATTGTGGGAAAAAAAAAAAAAAAACAAAAAAACAAAAAAAAAAAAAAAAAAACACATTGACAATGATTGTTAAATACAGTCAATAGTTACATCCATATACACTGCTTGAACATATGGAAATGACCCCCAGTTTTGAGATGGGGTATCAGATATGATGCGTCTTTATCCTTTACTAGTTTTGCAGCAAAAGCTTCTTCAGAAGATGCCAGTCTAAAGCATCTATTGAAATAAATCATGATCATAATTTATTTCAATAGATATGCTGAAATATGAAATTATGATCATGATTTATTTCAATAGATGAGGGTTGTATCTTCCTTTGGAGACACCTGTTCCAGTAACAAGGAAGAATTGTTTGTTTAACCACCTCAATACAGGGCACTTAAACCCCCTTCCTGCCCAGACCAATTTTCAGCTTTCGGTGCTCTCACACTTTGAATGACTATTACTCAGTCATGCAACACTGTACCCAAATGAAATTTGTGTCCTTTTTTTCACACAAATAGAGCTTTCTTTTGGTGGTATTTAATCACTAATGGGTTTTTTATTTTTTGTGCTATAAATAAAAAAAGACCGTAAATTTTGTGAAAAATTGCCTTTTTCTTTGTTTTTGTCATAAAATTTAGCAAATTAGTAATTTTTCTTCATAAATTTTGGCCACAATTTATACTGCTATATATCTTTGGTAAAAATAACCCAAATTAGTGTATATTATTTGGTCTTTGTGAAAGTTATAGAGTCTACAAACTATGGTGCCAATCACTGAAAATTGAAAACATCTGATCAGGCCTTCAGTACATCAGGTGAATCTCATTTCTTGAGGTACTAACAAGTCAGAAAAGTACAAATACCCCCCAAATTACCCCTTTTTAGAAAGTAGACATTCCAAGGTATTAAGTAAGTAGCATGGTTAGTTTTTTTAAGGTGTAATTTTTTCCCACAATTCTTTGCAAAAGGAAGATTTTTTTTTTTTTTTTGTTTTGTTTTCAAAATTTTCATATTAACTGGTTATTTCTCTCACAGAGCATATGCATACAACAAATTACACCCCAAAATACATTCTGCTACTCTTACCGAGTATGGGGATACCACATGTGTGGGACTTTTACACAGCCTGGCCACATGCAAAGGCCCAACATTGAAGTCGCACCATCAGGCGATCTACGAGCATAAATTGCACATCTCATTTCTCAACCACCTATTACACTTTTGAAGGCCCTGGAGCACCAGGACAAAGGAATTGCCCACAAAATGACCCCATTTTGGAAAGCAAACACCCCAACGTATAATCTATGAGGCATAATGAGTCTTTTGAATGGTTATTTTTTTTCCAGAAGTTTTTGGAAAATGTGGAAAAAAAATAAAAACGCATTTTTTTTTACACAAAGTTGTCCATTTATAAGATATTTCCAACACATAGAAAAAATGACACCCCAAAATACATTCTGCTACTCCCCCTGAGTATGGGGATACCACATGTGTGAGACTTTTACACAGCTTGGCCACATACAGTGGCCCAACATCCAAGTAGCACCATCAGGCGTTCTAGGAGCATACATTACATAGATAATTTCCTGGCAACCTATCATTTTTGAAGGCCCTTCATATTTCTAACACATAGCATGTACATACCAAGAATTACAATCCAAAATAAATTCTATTGCGGAAAGGATAAAAAAAAAGTATTACCTGTGCTTTTAGTAGTGTCCACAGAAGAGAGCACTGGTCCAGGCAGCAGTCAGGGATGTGCTTAGCGACAGCAATAACTATCCAGGTAGCAGGCAGGAATATTGTCTATAGTCGGCACAGCACAGTCCATAGGAATTGTCCAGGCAGAGACAGCCAGCACAGCCATAATATTGGTCCTGGTACACTGTTACCTGCAGACACACATTATTGTACCGCTCTCCAGCCCTTCATAAACATACTGCCTTTTGCTACAGCGAATTATTTGCATAGTCCAGGTAGCAGGCAGATGTGTGGTCCGTTCATGCGGCAGGCAAAGGCATGATGGCAGTAAGTCAGCAGAAGGCTGAGGGCCGCAATTGGGTAAGACCTGTGCACAGGGGCACAGGGGTAGAGGCTTCGACCCACCCAAATCTCTATGAAGCCTACGGACTCCAGACCCTAATCCGGAAATTACAAAACCGGGAGAAAACAAAAAAAATTGTTATCTCCATCCGGAAAAACTATTCTGGAGCCCCTCACATATGTGAGACCCCTGTGTACTATAGTAGCAGGGCAACAGATCAGTCCAAGCGGTAGGCAAAAGCATAGTCCATAAAACAAGCCAGGGTCAGTTAACGTGCAAGCAGATTAAGCGGTAGGCAGAAGAGTAGTCACAAAACAGGCCAGGGTCAGTTCACGAGCAAGCAGTCCAAACGGTGGGCAGAGGCATAGTCAAAACAGGCCAGGGTCAGTTCATGTGGAAGCAGTCCAAACGGTAGGCAGAGGCATAGTCAAAAAGCAGGCCAGGGTCAGTTCACATTGAAGGCAGTGGCATGGTTATTTGGGGAAGCATGGAAAATGATCAGCGAAAATGGGGAAAATATGGGCTAATAACTTGGGGATGTATGATACAGTTCGAAGCATTCACCAATGCAAAGGCCAGGTTGGGAGGGACACTGGGGACAATGGAAGCTGGTATCTTTTCGAAAACCTCTTCTGCTGCACACACGACATTTTTTTTGCCGTCTTCGGCCTGCTTCCGATGGTGGAATGTTGTACGGGAAGTGCCATTCATGAAGTCGGCTAACAGCATCAGAACGAGGTAATTCTGGGAGGGGTCTTTGTGGATAGATGAGGGACGTGACTACTTCTTCTATGAATTTTAGGAAGGAGGCGGGGCTTTCTGTGGATTTTGTGTAGATTATGTAGGAATTGTAAATGGCCAAATGGATTAGATATATTGCTACCTTCTTATACCAGAATCGGGACCTCCTTATTGACAAATAGGGCTGAATCATTTGGTCATTGAAATCCACCCCCCCCCATGTAGAGATTATAGTCTTGGACACATGTCGGTTTTTCAATGGGACCTCGTCTTCGCTGAACTACAACTGCAGTGTCATCATGAATGGTGGACATCATGTGCACATCCCTCTTATCCTTCCACCTCAAGGCCAGCACTTCATTACATCTCAGTGTTGCTCTTTCCCCCTTTTTCAGCCTTTTGTTCACAATGGATTGTGGGAAGCCCTTCCTATTTTTTCTTGAAGTTCCGCAGGCCAGGGTTTTTTCAATATATAGGTGTCTGAAAAGGGGCAGGCTGGTATAAAAGTTGTCCAGGTATATATGATAGCCTTTTTTTAGAAGTGGGTAAGCCAGATCCCATACGATTTTTCCATTTGTGCCCATGTAGGCTGGGCACTCAGGGGGCTGGAGCTGGGAATCTCTTCCCTCATATATGCGGAATGCATATAGATATCCCGTGGCTCTCTCACACAGCTTGTAAAATTTGACTCCATATTTGGCCTTTTTGCTAGGAATATATACTGTTTTATTCCTAGCCGGCCTGAAAATGGTACCAGGGACTCATCCACACATATATTCTTCTCGGGGACATAAAGTTCTGCAAATCGTTGGGAAAATGAATTTATTAGTGGGCGAATCTTGTATAGCTTATCAGAATTTGGATGATTGTTGGGAGGGCACTGGGTGTTGTCGTTAAAATGAAAGAATCTCATAATCATCTCATATCGGGACCTGGACATAGCGGCAGAATACATGGGCATATGGTGGATGGGGTGGGTGGACCAATAGGTATGTCCTTCATTTTTTTTTGTAAGCCCCATATTTAGGGTGAGGCCCAAAAACAATTTGAACTCCTCCATATTTAAATCTCTCCACTCAAACGGACGGACATAAGATGATTGGGGGTTGCTGGCAATATACTGCTGGGCATACAAATTTGTCTGGTCCACAATGAACTGCAGCAAAGTGTCGGGCAAAAACAGGTGAAAAAAATTGATCTCTGTAAAATTTTGGGTGTTGGCCTGCACACCTGGCTGTGCTGTGAAAGGGGGAATATTTGGTGATCCCGAGTTGGAAGGCAGCCATGTTGGGTTGGCAAGACCATCTGGCATATAGGTAGCGGCCCTGGCTCTTGGGGGACGTGACACTCCAGTAGTTGGGGGAGTTGAATTTCCTGTGCTGGAACTCGGTTGTGATGTGGCAGCACTGGTACTGGGCATTTGTGCGCGGGGCCCATCTCTGGTGGCAGCACTGGTACTGGGCCTTTGTTCCTGGGGCCTATTGCTGGCGGCAGCACTGGTACTGGGCCTTTCTTCCTGGGGCCTATTTCTGGCGGCAGAGCTGGTACTGGGAATATAATCCCGGTTGCTGGCGGCTTCCTGGGTTCCAGAGTGTCGTGCCCTTTTAGAAGGGACCCATTCTTCATCCGAACCATTGCTACTCTCGATCGGCTCAAATGCCGAACTTGTTTCGGAATCAGAATGGGACTCTGATGAGAGCTCCCCGGTGCTCTCATCAGTCATTGAGAGGATCTGGAACGCCTCCTCACTTGTATATCCTCTTTTGGACATGGCTGTGTGGCGGGTAGCTGTGCGACAGGTGACAGATGGGTGGCAGGTGACGGTCACTGATGGGCTGTGCGATGGGTGGCAGGTGACGTTCACTGAGAGGTGATGGTGTGATGGGCGATTGTCACAGATAGTTGACAGGCGACGGTCACTGATGGGTAACAGGTGCACCGCTGATGGTCACTGATGGGTGACAGGGCACAGTCACTGATGGGTGACAGGCCACGGACGGTGACAGGTGATAGTCACAGATTGTTGACAGGCGACGGTCACTGATGGGTGACGGGTGCACCGCTAATGGTCACTGGTGGGTGACGGGTGACAGGGCACGGTCACTGGTGGGTGACGGGTGACAGGGCAGGTCAATGATGGGTGACGGGTGACAGGGCAGGTCACTGATGGGTGACGGGTGACAGGGCAGGTCACTGATGGGTGACGGGTGACAGGGCACGGTCACTGGTGGGTGACAGGGCACCGCTGATGGTCACTAATGGCAGTCTCTATGTGACAGGTGCACTTTTTATGGGGTGACTGTTGGGTGACAGATGACAATTGGGGGGGGCGATGGGACAGAAGTGGTGTTGGTGCAGACACTACAAATACAAAGATCTGTAACTCACTGCTCCTGGCTCTTCTCTCCTCACACTGGAAACGGTGTGTGAGGAGAGAAGGGCTAGTAACAGCTAGTGACAGCTCTTTGTTTACACTTAGTGATCGGCTGTGAATGGATCACAGCCGATCACATGGTACACAGTACTGGCCAATGGCTGTAAACTATCGTCGGTGACGAGCAGTGTTCCCGGGGAACACGCCGCCACCGACGTGCACGCGCAGCGCGCTCACAATCGCGCGCATGCGCCGTGCAATGCGGGATGTACCATTAGTGATCAGCCGTGACTTCATCACGGCCGATCACGTGGTAAACAGCCATGCCCAGTGGCTGTTCACCCCTGTCGGTGACGAGCGGTGTCTTGGTGACACGCCGCCACCGACAGTACAGGGCTGCGCGCTCACGATCGCGCGCATGCCCTGTTTAAACGTTGGACGTCATATGACGCCCACTCAGAACAATAGGCTTACCGTCCGGCCGTCATATGACAGTGGGCGGTAGGCTAGCGGTTAAAAAAGAATTCCAGCTATGGATATTTTTTTATTTAGTTACATTGGTCAAGCTTGGACCAATGCAACTATGCATATACCATACCTGGCCAATGCCCCTTGAAGCTGGAAATCATTGAAGTAGACACCACTACCCCAGTAATCTCCAGTTGCTTCTGAGTCCCATGCAGAGCAGCTGCGCTGATGCATTCTCAACACTGATATTTGGCACATGCACCTTTCAGGGAATGCTTTACATTTTTTTGAATAAAAGCTTTCTCTGATTGGACGAGGCGGAAAGGTAGGGTGGTGATGTCATAAAACCCTACAGGTGAACTTTAATCGCAGTCAAAGATTTATTAAAATGTTTTCTGCAATAGTTGCAACAGTGAGTTTGTGAAACCTTATTTACATTGTGACAACAGTCAATAACGGTTTTTAAAAAACAGTTCTAAGCTTGGCAGTACTCTGGAACCCTAAATTGTTTCTCAGAAGACTTTCAATCTAGGAACCCCCCCCCCCCCAAAAAAAAAAAAAAAAAATGGTATTACTCATTTACTATTGTATTACTGATAATACAATTACCAATTTGACGTATTGACCCACAGATTATGCACCTCTACTTCCACCTCTTCTTAAATCCTTTTAATGTTTACAGTTCATTAGTATCTTTTCTTATATCTGGGAAATTGATTTTCCAGACCAGCATTATTAGGTGGTTACTCTGCTTGTTGGATTTTGAATGTATTTTTTATAAACAAGGAAGTCAAGAGAAAGATTCTAGGCAGGGTTGACCAGGGTTAGAAAATGAGGAGATCTTGCCATTGCTGTTTCCAAAAGATGTTGGAAAAAAAAAGTGAGGGATTTAGACCACCAAAAGGTAATTCAAAACCTAAATTACAGTTATTTTAGAGTTAGATGGGGTTAGCTTCTAAAACCAATTATCTGTACTCATTGCAATATTAAATACATAGCTACAACAAACAGCCTACTGCTCTTACATTCTGCTAGCACTTACCTTAAACTTAATGTGTCTCAGTAAATCAAAATGTTTGGCATATAGCTTCAAGTATTCCAAGAACACAGCATTATGCATAAAGTTAGGATACTCATCAGGTATAGGAAAGTCTGGGTAACACATCATTTCCTTACAAGCATTGGTGAAGACAGAGCGGTAAATACTTGCTCGGCCCTCTTCTGCTTGATCCTAAGTAGAATACAGATAAACTATAACTGACAAAATACTTTAACAAAAAAGCAATTACTACATAAGTCACATGAAAAAAAAATATATATAGTAACTTAACTCAATGTTTTAACTAGGCTATTACCAAGGGTTAAAGTCGGGGTCAGTACTAGGCCATGGCTTCCAGCACTTAAGACAAAGGTGCCAAAGTGGACCTTGCCTCCACCAACTGTTTTGCTAGGTTACCAGCACAAATAATTCTGTAGGTTAAGGCTTGTTTTAGACCTATTTAAAGTAAATTGGCTGCCTTAACGCAACATTCCTTAACACATGAAAAAACACAACATAATACACGCGTTAGCATGCACAGAGAAGTGTGAGTACGCCTTTAAACATTATCAGTTACCAGTTTCTCACATGACATTTTACAATCATAAATACATACCATAAACTTCCATAGTCCACCAACGCAGTCACTTTTTTCAAAGCAGATTGCCTGAAGACCAACTTCCAAGCTACATTTGAGAGCAGCAAGTCCACTAATTCCAGCACCAATTACCACCACTGTGTTTGCCATTTTCTAGAATATGAAGTTTAAAACATATTAAATCCAGTTAGTTGTTGGCTACATGCGGTATAGCAAACTTCAAATGTAGAGATGTTGGATTCTGTTGGGTGAAATATCACTCCACTACTTATCGCATGTGTAATAAGTTGGAATGTTCTGTGAGTAACATCAATATGACCACTTACAGGATGGGACCCACTATTCATTTCTACAAACAGAGCACCAGAGCTTGGGTTAAAGCTGGCCATAGATGGATAGAAATTCGGACGATTCAGCCAAATTTCGATCCATGTATGGGCAGGCTGGTTGTACTGAAGTTGATTGCTCAATTGACTTCAGTACAACCAGCCTGTTTTTTTTTTTTTCATTTGATCACTGCCAGTGACTATAGAAGCTGGACAATAATCATATTTTGATGGCTAGGAAATCTCCTTAAGCTAGGGTTGCCACATCATCCCTTTAATCCAGGACACATATGAATTACACAAGTTCTGAGGCCGATTTAATGCAGATAAGGCACAGAGTTTAATTACCACCTTAATTGGCCACGGAACCTGTGTAATTAATGTGTGTCCTGGATTAAAAGGGATGATGTGGCAACCTTCCTGAGGCCCGGTTCACACTGGTACGACGCGTTGTATGACTGTGGATCCGACTTTGCCCTACAACTTGAAGTCCGACATGTGTCCAACTTCAATGAACAGGGATCCGACTTTGATCCCTGACAATTCCAGGCTCTTCAGTCTGGTATGAATTGAAGCTTTAGGGGGAACTCCATGCAGAATGTAAAAAAATAAAAACAAAAAAAAAAAAAAAAGCGGCATGGGTTCCCCCTCCAAGAGCATACCAGACCCTTCGGTCTGGCATAGATTTTAGGGGGAACCCCTCACCGAAAGCACCTTGTCCCCATTTTGATGAGGACAAGGGCCTCTTCCAACAACCCTGCCCATTGGTTGTCGGGGGTCTGTGGGTGTGGAGCTTATCGGAATCTGGAAGCCCCCTTTAACAAGGGGGCCCCCAGATTACAGCCCCCCACCCTATGTGAATGAGTATGGGGTACATTGTACCCCTACCCATTCACCTAAAAAAGGGTCAAAAAATAAAAAAAAAATAAAAACACATTACACGTATTTTTAAAGTAATTTATTAAGGCAGCTCCGATCTCTGTGTAATGTGTTTAATTTTTGACACTTTTTTTTGGTTGACTGGGTAGGGGTAAAATGTACCACATACTCATCCACATAGGGTGGGGGGCCCGGAATCCGGGGGCCCCCTTGTTAAAGGGGGCTTCCAGATTCTGATAAGCTCCCCGCCCGCAGACCCTGACAACCAACGGCCAAGGTTTTTGGGAAGAGGCCCTTGTCCCCATCAACATGGGGGTAAGGTGCTTTGGGGTGGGGGGGCGCCCCCCCGCCCCAAAGCACCCACCCCCATGTTAAGGGCATGCAGCCTGGTACGGTTCAGGGGGGTGTGCTTGCTCGTCCCCACCCCCTTTCCTGAACTTCTGGGCTGCGTGCTCGGATAAGGGACTGGTATGGATTTTGGTGGGCCCGTTTTTTCGGCATGGGGGTTTCCCTTAAAATCCATACTAGACTGAAGGGCCTGGTATGCTCTTGGAGTGGAACCAATGCAATTTTAATTTGGCGTGGAGTGCCCCTTCAAGATCATCAGAGCACAAGTCGCATGCCAAAGTCGGATCAGTTAAGACCACGATCCGACTTTGAATCAACTTCAGTGTTATTCAATGTGCTGAAGTAGGATCACAGTCGGACCAAAGTAGTGCATAAGGCATTTTCAAAGTCGGACCGACTTGTGTTGGACCAGTTAAGACAGCTCTCATAGGAAATCATTGCTTTTCACATGTCATGTGCTCCCAATGTCGGAGCGTTTGTCGTACCAGTGTGAAACCGGCCTGAATGTGTTGGAGAAATCAAACAATTTGGGTTGCCGGAAAGAAAATTGCCTAATGTATGGCCTGCTTAAGACATACCCACCTTGAAGTGCTTTTGTTTCAGGGAACAGTCTATAAAAGGTGACAACAAGGTGAGACTTAACCACATACATATCTTTATGCATATCCATGAAGGCATCTTTTTTTAAACAGTACAGTGGAACTATTCAAATTTTTTACTGTTTGAACCAAATTTGAAATTGCTTTTCAGTTTTTGGCTACTGTCTAGTTCTAATTTGCTGAGATAAGAATGCTTCAGACCTGTTCTTTATATTGTATTTAAAATAAAACTATCTAATAATAATTTTAAACAGTAAATCTATTTTTATTAAAAGTTTTTAAAGATATGGAACTTTTGCCAGCTTGTCTATTGCTGTCCTTCGCGCAGTGTTTTTTCTTTAAAATCTGGAGCAGCCTTTTTCAACCAGGATGCCTTCAGGTTTCTTTAGGGGTGCCGCGGCCTAAAAATTGCCTGAAAATTGTAAACAAACCATTGGGTGGATCAAGCCTGTGTTTTAGTTACACAAAACCACAGGTTGTCATTGTGCACTATTGCAACCTTCTAGCCGCCAGCAGGGCCATCTTCCATATTGATTGGACCCTGGGAAACATTTTCTTGGGCCCACCCTCCATTTCAAGACATACAAAAAAAAATATCAGGTACACTCAAAATCTGTTTACTGCAACAGATCATGCAGCAATTGGTTGCCAGAGGTTACAGCCTTTCCTTACTGCTCACTGACTGGTTGCTAGAGGTTACTGCGCATTATTACCGCTCACTGATTGCTAGAGATTACAGTACATCATTACTGCTCACTCATTGGTTGCTGGGGGTTACAGCACATCATTACCTCTCACTGATTGGCTGCTAGAGATTACAGCATATCACTACAGGTTACTGCACATCACTACCACTCACTGAGCAGTAAAGCAATCCCAAATAATTGAGCAAGTAAAGCAGCACAATGATACACATACTACAGGAGAGGGTCAGAGATTGCAGACATACTACAGGAGAACGCCAGACTGCAGACATACTACAGGAGAGGGTCAGAGACGATACAGGAAGTGGTCAGAGACTGCAGACATAAATACAGGAGATGGTCAGAGACTGCAGACATGATACAGGAGATGGTCAGAGACAGCAGACATTATACAGGAGATGGTCAGAGACAGCAGACATTATACAGGAGAGGGTCAGAGACTGCGGACACACTACAGGAGATGGTCAGAGACTGCAGACATACTATAGAAAATTGTCAAAAACTACGGACACACTACAGGAGATGGTCAGAGACTGCGGACATAATACAAGAGACGGTCAGAGACTGCGAACATAGTACAGGAGATGGTCAGACTGTGGACATGATACAGAAGAGGTTCAGAGACTGCGGACATACTACAGGAGATGGTCAGAGAAGTTTCAGCAATGCACAGCTTTACAGTTGAATAACACAGCTCAGGGTTTAGGATAGCAGCCAGGCATTCTATGGGTGTAAGGACATACCTGGCCAGCTGGGCTCACCATACACTTTCAGAGGTCCGAGGGCAGGGCTCACACACTGATCTCTGCTCTCCCTACAGCCGTTCTGTTCCGAGTATACAGGCTGCATGGTGCTGGGTCAGAGCGTCAGTAGAGCACCTGGCCCTGCTCCCTCTCTGCTGGCTGGCTCAAGAATACAGCCTCCTGTGTCCCCTGTGTGCTCTGCAATGCCATCATCGGGCCCCAATTCACAGGCAGCGCGGGTTGAAGCGGCAGCAGTAATTTAATACATTTTACTGCATTCACAGTCAGTTCCAACATGGACTGCTGGTTTGCATTCTTCTTAAAGACAACTAAATTACAATTGAGACTGGGTGAACCTGGCAAATTGGTTGCAAGGATGTTACTCTTGGAGTCTTCAAGAATCTAGTAAGTGATTCAATATGCCCATATCTATTAACCACTTGACCTCTGGAAGATTTACCACCCTTCATGACCAGGCCATTTTTTGCGATTGCAGGTATTTTAACTGACAATTGTGTGGTCATGCTACTCTGTACCCAAATAAAATTGATGCATTTGTTCCCACAAATAGGAGCTTTCTTTTGGTGGTATTTAGTCACCACTGCACTTTTTTATTTTCTGTGCTATGGAAAAAAAAAAAAAAAAAAAAAAAAAAATGATAATAAAAACAATACAATTTTACTTTCTGCTATAAAACACATCCAATAAAATAAAAAATCCTGATAAGCCTATATTGACAAAGGGTTGTATTATCCCATGCTACCAGTGCTAGTACTTTAAAATAGGTAAAACAAACTCAAGTGGGTGGCTGCAGGCCACCCAATTGTGTTCCCACAATGTGAATCACTAAATAAACAAACTACTTATTGCTGCGCCTCTACCCTTAAAGTGTATGGTAGTTAGTCATAAATAATAATAATTCAATATCTCATATGCTTTTTATCGGCAAGAGATACCCAGACGCATGAAATGAGTTATAAATTAATAGCAAGGTGGTATGTAACCCCCAAAGGGCGCATGAATATAGGACAAAGAACCCCACAACCTGTTGGAGGGAATGTGGGGTTGTGGGAATTTTTGCGCATGTATGGTGGGACTGCCACAAAATCTACATTTTCTGGGGGAAAAAAAAAAAAAAAAAAAATCATAGGTTTAATTATACAGATTACAGGAGAACGGATTAAAAAAAAAAAAAAAAAAAAAAAAAAAAAAAAGAACGTGTTTGTTTCATGAGACAGATATGAGAAGTACCCCAATATAGTAGGTCATTAGTTCTGTTCCTCCTAAACGCTGCTAAAGCTCTAATATCATGCTTCTGGAAAGGTCCAGAAGCTCCAAGTGTGAAAGACTGGATAATAAGTGTGGTGTGGGTGAGATCTTTGGAGGAGTCAATACATCTAATAGAAGGAACAAGGGAGAAATATCTTAAGACATGGCAGAAATGGCTCAAATTTAGGAAAACGGAGGAGAGCTTATTACTGATGGAGACATAGAGGCAGTCGAGATATGAGGAAAGAAAGAGGGAGACTATGGAATGGGGGTGGGTGGGGGGGATGGGTTGTTATGTGTTTTTTTTTTTTTTGGGATACGGGTGGGAGGGATAAAGATATGTACTTCTTTTTATAAGGTTTGTAATGTGCTTTGAATTCCCGTGTAGGGAAATATGCATCTGTTTGTACTACTATAAAATAAAAAATATATAAAAATATTAAGCACGTAAAAAAGTTTTATGTTTTGCATATTTTTTTTTAGAGATATACGCCCCCGTAGATGTCCTATTTGGACGAAACACGTCGGGCTATGCTTGCTGCTCCCCACATTGCTTTTAATCACCGTGATCACTTTTTATGTACTATTGGTTTTAATAAACCTACTCTTTTGACCTGCACCATTGGATCCTCCTCTCTCCTTTTCACACATATTGATTTTGAGGATACATCGCACTTCCAGTCTCCAGTCGAGTTCCATGAGGTCGTTTGGAGACATCCGTGGAGGTCCTGGACTTCCACTAGCATCAGAGAGAGCCACCAATCAGATTATCCAAGCCTTTACGACCTGGTGTCACTGACATCCGGGTCCATCAGCTCTGGTAAGAGTACCCCATCAAAATTTCACTTTTTTGGATCCACCACTGTTGAGGCTTTACATGGTCATTTGCACAATAGAAGATTTATACTTGATTTTTGTGCTCATCTTTTGGTCTTTTATTTATTTTATTTTATTTTATATCTTGGACTTTTGTTTGGAGAATCATAGTCACACTATTGCCCATTTTACATATTTGGTTTGATTTGTCACAATTTTTGCACTGTACCACAGGGCATACATTTTGTTAGCGCTACATTTTTTCACACTCCTTGTATAAATTTGTCCCATTTTGTGTAGCAGCTGTTATATTTAGTCACATATTTGCGCAGTATTACTTCACCTTCCTGAAGGTTTACACAAGCAATGAATTATTATTTATGACTAATTACCATACACTTTAAGGGCAGAAGCGCAGTAATAAGTTTGTTTAATAAGCGTATATTAATTGGATTGCGCAAACATTATAGCGTTTACAAACTATGGTATATATTTATGGAATTTTTATTTATTTTATGCTAGTAATGGCGGCAATCAGCAACTTATTGTGGCAGAAATTCGGACACTGTATCTGTCACTGTACTAATGACACTGACTGGAAAGGGGTTAAGATCAGGGGCGATCAAAGGGTTAACTGTGTGCCTAGCCAGTGTTTTACTATACTGTGTGAGGTGCTTTTACTAGGGGAAGAGACGGATTTTATTCTCTGCTTTGCATGGACACAAAATCCCCCCTGTCAGAATGGAGATTTGCCCTGTTTACAGTCAGGTCCATAAATATTGGGACATCGACAATTCTAATCTTTTTGGCTCTATACACCACCACAATGGATTTGAAATTAAACAAACAAGATGTGCTTTAACTGCAGACTTTCAGCTTTAATTTGAGGGTATTTACATCCAAATCAGGTGAATGGTGTAGGAATTACAAAAGTTTGTATATGTGCCTCCCACTTTTTAAGGGACCAAAAGTAATGGGACAATTGGCTGCTCAGCTGTTCCATGGCCAGGGGTGTGTTATTCCCTCATTATCCCCTTTACAAGGAGCAGATAAAAAGGTCCAGAGTTCATTTCAAGTGTGCCATTTGCATTTGGAATCTGTTGCTGTCAACTCTCAATATGAGATCCAAAGAGCTGTTACTATCAGTGAAGCAAGCCATCATTAGGCTGAAAAAAAAACAAAACAAACCCATCAGAGAGATAGCAAAACATTAGGTTTCACCAAATCAACTGTTAGGTTCTTTCTTTTTAAGTATGTTCCAACCGGTGAGCTCAGCAACACCAAAAGACCCGGAAGACCACGGAAAACAACTGTGGTGGATGACCAAAGAATTCTTTCCCTGGTGAAGAAAAGACCCATCACAACAGTTGGCCAGATCAAGAACACTCTCCAGGAGGTAGGTGTATGTGTTAAAGTCATCAAGAGAAGACTTCACCAGAGTGAATACAGAGGGTTCATCACAAGCTGTACACCATTGGTGAGCCTCAAAAACAGGAAGGCCAGATTAGAGTTTGCCAAACATCTAAAAAAGCCTTCACAGTTCTGGAACAACATTCTATGGACAGATGAGACCAAGATCAACTTGTACCAGAATGATGGGAAGAGAAGAGTATGGAGAAGGAAAGGAACTGCTCATGATCCAAAGCATACCACCTCATCAGTGAAGCATGGTGGTGGTAGTGTCATGGCGTGGGCATGTATGGCTGCCAATGGAACTGGTTCTCTTGTATTTATTGATGATGTGACTGCTGACAAAAGCAGCAGGATGAATTCTGAAGTGTTTCGGGCAATATTTTCTGCTCATATTCAGCAAAATGCTTCAGAACTCATTGGTCGGCGCTTCACAGTGCAGATGGACAATGACCTAAAGCATACTGCGAAAGCAACCAAAACGTTTAAGGGAAAGAAGTGGAATGTTATGCAATGGCCAAGTCAATCACCTGAACTGAATCCGATTGAGCATGCATTTCAGTGGCTGAAGACAAAACTAAAGGGAAAATGCCCCAAGAAAAAGCAGGAACTGAAGACAGTTGCAGTAGAGGCCTGGCAGAGCAACACTAGGGATGAAACCCAGCGTCTGGTGATGTCTATGCGTTCCAGACTTTAGGCTGTAATTGACTGCAAAGGATTTGCAACCAAGTATTAAAAAGTGAAAGTTTGATGGATGATTGTTAATCTGTCCCATTACCTTTTGGTCCCTTAAAAAGTGGGAGGCACATATACAAACTGTTGTAATTCCTACACCGTTCACCTGATTTGGATGTAAATACCCTCAAATTAAAGCTGGAAGTCTGCAGTTAAAGCAGATCTTGTTAGTTTCATTTCAAATCCATTGTGGTGGTGTATATAGCCAAAAAGATTAGAATTGTGTTGATGTCCCAATATTTATGGACCTGACTGTACATAGGCAGATCTCAATTCTATGTGTTATACCATCGATTTGCGGGTGTGGCAGACATCCAGTGCCTGACATCCGCAGAGCGCCCCCTGTAGGTGGAAGTGCAGAATCAAGTATATATACACACACACACACACGATCCTGCACAGGAGGGTCTCCCTGTAGCAGTAAATCTGCTATAGGGTGCTTTGATTAGGACCCAGATGTAAAGGGGGACTGTGATGCAGACCATGATCCACGAGGGGCTCTGATGGGGACACTGAAGTCATTGGTAATGTTAAATAAGGAGTGCTCTGATGGGGATCCTGATTTGAGGGAAGACCCTGATGGTGTAATGGATGTGATCTACGCTTATAAACCTTAAGACATATTCAGATATTTTGCAAAGCTCACCCTTCCCTTGCTTAGGAACTGGATTGCAACAGTTAACAGAAGAGTTTGCGCCCGCTTCCAAGAATACATTCAAAATATAACAAGATAATATCAACAGTTTAAAAGAAGCAAGAAATGATGCAAGAACAAAGCTGCTTCCTCAAATGGGCACCCAGCTAAAGCCAATATTCTGTCACTATATGTATTTATATTTTATGGCTGTTTTGTGGTTTGCATGCGCTAGTCTTATTGACATATCTTAATCTTTAACGAAATTGTATAAAAGTCTGGAAAAGAGGAAATTAAAACAAAGTAAATTTGACTCTGAACTAAGTGTCAGCATGAGTTGCTTGAAGCATGCATGCTTTATATTCAATCTGATCAGGGGTAGATATAATATCGGACTTTTGTTCTGATCCAAAACATCTGGCGCCCAACGTGGGGCTCTAGGCTAGGCCCAAAGGCTAGCTGATCCAGAGGAGACTGAGGACAAACCAACATGTGCACAGGAAGGAGACTGATCACCTCTGAAAACGGTAAGACACTTAATATCTAGTCTGTTTATCCTGTACCCGTGGCTGGTTAACCTCTGTGTCCATATCGGCTTCCTGCGGCCCTCAAAGACAGGTATATATCTTGCCTCAAGTCTGTTGATATAAGGAACCTGTTTTGTTCTGTTTATCTATCTTGTGTTTTGTGGCAGCTGTTGGGAATGAGGGATTGCTTATATAGCCACTTGACATCCGGAGGCCGTCATATGACGGCCTCCACTTTCAGGGCTTATATCTGAATGATGTCTGAGGCTACAGACATCATTCAGATACCGGCATTTTCAGCCGGCGATTCCGTACACCATAAGAACGATCATAGTGGCTGTTCCGCCGCTTGATCGTTCTTACGGGCGGCGGGAGGGGACATCCCCCCCCTCCCGCCGCCCTCCGGTGCTACTACCGACTCACCTCAGCGATCGGTGAGTTGGATAGCGGATCCGCCGGCGCCGGATGTTTACCATAGAGATTTCCGGCGGACCAGATGGTCGCCGGAGTCTCTATGATCGTTCGGAGGCCGGGCGCGATGTTATGACGTCACGCCCGGCCTCTGCATTCAAAAAAACGGCGCCGCTTCGGCTGTGAAGCGGCGATCGTTTTATTTTTATTTTTTTATTTTAGGCTTCCCAGCCTAGAGGTGAGATGTGGGGTCTTATTGACCCCATATCTCACTGTAAAGAGGACTGATCGTGTCATATTCCTATTACAAGGGATGTTTACATTCCTTGTAATAGGAATAAAAGTGATCAAAAAAAAAAATATTTTTTTAAAGTGTCAAAATAAAAAATTTTAAGTAAAATTAACAATAAAAAAAAAAAAAAAAAATTTTTTAAAGCGCCCCTGTCCCCGTGAGCTCGCACGCAGAAGCGAACGCATACGTAAGTCCCGCCCACATATGAAAACGGTGTTCAAACCACACATGTGAGGTATCGCTGCGAACGTTAGAGCGAGAGCAATAATTTTGGCCCTAGACCTCCTCTGTAACTCAAAACATGTAACCAGTGAAAAATTTTAAAGCGTCGCCTATGGGCATTTTTAAGTACCAAAGTTTGGCGCCATTCCACGAGCGTGTGCAATTTTGAAGCGTGACATGTTAGGTATCTATTTACTCGGCGTAACTTCATCTTTCACACAATGCAAAAAAATTTGGCTAACTTTGCTGTTTTGTTTTTTTTTTAAGCATGAAACTGTTTTTTTTCCAAAAAAAACGCGTTTGAAAAATTGCTGCGCAAATACCGTGCAAGATAAAAAGTTGCAATGACCGCCATTGTATTCTGTAGGGTCTCTGCTAAAAAAACATATATAATGTTTGGGGGTTCTATGTAATTTTATAGCAAAAAAATGATGATTTTTGACATGTAGGAGCGAAGTGTCAGAAATGGCCCGGATGTGAAGTGGATAGTCACGGATGAAATTAGTTGACGTGGTTTAAACTCCTCCTGGGGAATAAATAATTGTGCGATAAAGCACGGGTGCGGTGAAGCACGGGAAAACCAGGAAGGGGCATTAGGAATACGCCCAGCAGTGGCGTGGGGATCCCGTGAGGATCTGAGCGGTCCTGTATTTCTCTACGGTCGTGACACATCTCGTTATCTTGTTGTTGATGGTAATGTCATGTCCTAAGTGTGTTTGTGGACTGTTGTTTGCCATACATGAAGAGGGTTGGGGGCTGGTTAAAGTGGTTGAGCCAGGATATAAAAAGGGAATGTCTTGCTTATAAACCCGTGTTAGCAGAGACCACACATGTGTTGGTATTCAGATTAAATGTACATTACCCAGTTAAACTTGAGGTTGGTAAGTCACCACAGGCTATAGAAAGTGAAGTTAGAAGGAGGGGACATGCAGCCGAAAGGTGTCCATTACAACCTCATCAACCAGAACAGTTTGAAGAGGAAGAAAAAGATAGAGAGGAATTTGGGCATAGTTCTGGGAAATGTAAATAACAGTTGAAGTGGTGCATTGAATATTAAACTACTGTACTCCTTATTTATCTGTTAAATGTCTTGTTGAGAGTAATAAGTGGTCACATATTACTCGGCTCCTTTACCTGTGGCCACTTCGGGTGGACAGGGCTGTGACTCTCTCTCTCTCACTCTATTTGTCTTGTCCTTGTTAACTTGAGACTGTGATATGGTCTGAACCAGTACCAGGTGACGGATAGAGGGATTGTCGGACCCCTTGAGTCCAAGACAGCCTCGTGACCCGTCTGAAATCCTGAGCAGACACATAAATATCCAAGTCATCAAGACAGAACG
Source organism: Lithobates clamitans (assembly GCA_037952925.1). Classification (NCBI taxonomy): domain Eukaryota; kingdom Metazoa; phylum Chordata; class Amphibia; order Anura; family Ranidae; genus Lithobates; species Lithobates clamitans. The sequence continues at coordinate 3,763,591 of JBBGZY010000418.1, forward strand.
TAGGCATAGCAAGGTAGTGTTATATATTGGAGGGTGGTCTGAACGAGGACAGGTGGTGGTCAGAGGAATTGTCAGACCCTTTGAGTCCAGGACAGCTTCATAAAACCGCCATACAAACCCTGAGCCCAGACACAAACTCTTCAATAGCTAACCATGGGGCAAAAGTTAGTGAGGCTCAAAGAGGACACAAGTTTGGCTTGTGACTTGGTATTAGAGTGGGAAGGAGAGTGTGCTGTCAAAAAAGGAAAAGAAGTTGGCGAAAGTGTGTGGGGTTGAAATGCATTTGGGGCGGAAGGCTACAAGTAGATGAATGGCGTACTATTTTAAAATGTAAAAAAGGTCTGTTGTATTGTATGTGTGTACAGAATATCAGAAAAGAGGAAGCCATGTAGTCAGCCACCACCCTATAATGGCGTCTGGTCCCCAGGAAGTAGACACTGCCCTTCGTCTACCGCCCCTCTGTTCCAAGTGACACCTCCACCTGTGGCAACACGCCCTATGCCACTGCCCCTGAACTGACCACAACGAAACCCACATGTTTCCGGTGATAGAACATAGTACAGTCAAAGTAGCATTTCAATTTATGTATAGGGTGTCTTGATTATTTCGGTCAGAGTCTGACTTTAAGGAGTGTTTTAGTTGTAGTTGATTATCCTTGCATTATTAAAGTTAAAAGGTATGTCTTTCCTAATAACAGCAAATGTGCTATATTTATGCAAATGGTTTTAGTTGAGTTTAAGCTGTATTAACAATAATTGGAGATTTTAAAATGTTGCTTTTTAACCAGATACAGGTTTTAAGAATATTATAATGGGGAAGTTATATATATTCTTGGCGTTATGCCAGATGAATTGTACCGTATATACTCGAGTATAAGTCAAATTTTTCAGCACATTTTTTAGTGCTGAAAGTGCCCCCCTCGACTTATACTCGAGTCAAGCACTTTTCTGCAGCAAAAAATTTCATTTTTCCGAACCGAATTTGGGGCCTCATATCTCAGGGTCACTTGATACTAGGAACCCCAAATTTGGTGTGCAAACCCAGTGGAACTGGTACCACAACATATCCAAAGCTGAAGTTCCTAGTACTAAGTGGCCCCGAGATACTGGGCCCCAAAATCGGTTCGGAAAATGTCATTCTCTGCTGCAGAAAAGTGCTTGACATTTTCTGAACTGATTTTTGGGGCCCTGTATCTCGGGGCCACTTGGTGCTAGAAACCCCAGCTTTGGAAATTTTATGGTGCTAGTTCCACTGGGTTTGCACACCAAATTTGGGGTTCTTAGCACTAAGTGGCCCTGAGATACAGGGCCCCAAATTCGGTCAACTGTGTCCATCTGCAGCAATGTCATTTCGGGACCCTTTGGGTTCAGAGACCCCAAATTTTGGCTGCAGCTAGGGGGCATCTAGGAACCCTTAACTACCGAGTTTGAAGTTCAGGGGACCTATGGCTGCAAATGGGCACAGTGATGCTGCAAATGGGCATTGTTGACCCTCTTTTCCACTTACAGTAGCTGTGCTTTTCTCACCCTAGTCTTATACTCGGGTCAATAAGTTTTTCCCATTTTTTTGTGGTAAATTAGGGCCTCGACTTATACTCGGAACGACTTATACTCGAGTATATACGGTAAGTAAAAAAGGAAGCAATTTAAAGTTGCATAATTCTATGCAATAGAATAGCAAAAATGTTTACCGATTTGGGTTTTAGCGTGCTGAACAAAGACACATGCTATGCTAGCTGCCGCATTTGTCTCAGGTCTTAAAGAGTCAATCCAAAAGGGTCTGCTTCTATCACGCCCAGAGTATAGAGTAATGGAGCTTGAGACATTATTAGTGGTTATTAGGTCCAGAATCCTCAGAGCAGTAGAAAGGTAGCTCCTCGTGATGGCCTCTGACACGCCGTATCTGCGCCCACCAGTACCAACTCCGCGTGTCTGCTACAACTGTGGAAGACCCGGCCACTCCAGGAGGGAATGTCGAAGCCCCCCGAAATTCACCCACAGTCAACCAAGCCCCAACTGTGGTCCACATGAAAGTGCTCAATATCAGAAACATGACACCCCACCCCCCTCCGGATCACATTTACCTTCTCCGCTAGGATTCAGGCAAGCCTGTGTCACCTGCCCGCTACACCTGGACTGTTATACCACAAGGTGCCCAGAACTCCCCCTTCCAATTCGCCAAGGCAATGGCCCTCATTCTTGAAACCTGGATGAAATTACATCTAGACATTGTACTCCTTCAGTATGTAGATGACCTCCTGCTTTGTGTAGATACCCTTGGGGATGCCTCAATCTTCTCTGAAAGCCTCCTCCACTACCTGTCTGAGCAAGGATGCAAGGCCTTGAAGCAAAAGGTCCAGTGGTGCAGAGAGAAGGTGATTTTCCTAGGCCACTACATCTCCCAAAGGCACCTGACATCTCACTGAAGAAAGAGTTGCTGCAATCAAGGCCATCCCTTTGCCTCAAGGTCAAAAGCCCCTTCACGCCTTTCTAGGTGTAAATTTCCTACTGCCATTCTTGGATCCCAGAAGCCTCCCTCTTGATGCAACCTCTCTATGATGCCCTGGAATGTGACCCTTTCTCGCTTTCCCCAGAAGCTGTGGACAATTTTGAAACTCTGAAGGAGTGGGCTGGTGGAGGGAGTAGAGGGTACTAATCCCACAGGCTTTGTGGAGGATCTGCTGCGTACCCTGTTGCCAAATGCTTACTTTTCCCCCATTACACCATTAATAGAGCGCACTGCATTCCGCTTATGCCTGGGCCCTCTGGGACCCCCCACGTACCCTCATCCTACGGCTCCTAAACTCCGCGCTGCCAGAGTTCAGGGAGATGTTCGTTACCAGAACAGCAAACTACTAATCTTCCCCGATTACTCTATTGTGAAGGCTGCGTTGCGGACCCACAACATCCGTTACAGTGTTCTGTTCCCTGCTCGTCCAAGATTGAGAGGCGTTCCGTTTCTTTGCTTTCCCGCGTGAGGCCTCTGCATGGACGGATACCCTGCCACCCCATTGCTGACCAGCGGGTAGGTGAGGTACCATGCCTCCTACCCATTCACCTGGATCCCTGATCTCTTTGTTATTTGAGGGACCCCCTCTCTCTATTTTCAGTACACTGATGTTGTGGGGGTTCCATCCTCAAGTAATTTAGCACCATTGTGCCTTTACAAACCTTGGTTGTCAACATTTCAAGTATGTGCCCCTGCTTGCAGGTGTTTGTCTCAGCTTATGGATATTCTCTTTTCCCCCTTGGGATGACTGTACCCTTGGTCTCTACTGGTTCAATGTTCCTGCATTGACGCTACTATTTACTCCAGTCCTCTACCTTGTTTTGCCCAGAAGAGCATATACTGCTATTGCAAGTGCATTTCTGTGCTGACTGTCTGCCAGCATCTCCACTGTACTGTAGGTGCTTTTCTATACGAGCCGATCTACCTGGCTCACGTTCCTTTAGGTTAACCTTTGCTGACTGGTTGTTTGTGGTTCATGCTCTCCATGATTGGGATGGGGTTGCGGGGAGGGGGTAGGTTTGTTTGCTCCGTCACTTTTGTGAAGGGTTGGGGAGCAGTGCGGTGTTCTGTTAAAAGTTTTTTTTCCTTTTGATACGTTTGGTGCTTTTTGCCTGCTTATATGAAAAGGGCTGCGAGGAGCCCTGTTGCTTACCGCAAACTGTGCTGAATTCTGTATTTGCTGTGGGGTGTTTGCCACCCGGACCTCTTTCCCTGCCGACACTGTTTTATGCCACTTTACTCTTGCCATACTGTATAATTACAACCTCTCATGTCTCACATAACCGTGATTTTGTGGAATGTCCGTGGCAGTGAAACGGTCCCTGGTGTTCAAATTTCTCCAGAGGTACAACTCTCATGTCTGCATATTACAGGAGACTCACCTCCAGGGCTCCAGTGGTCTCCAGTGACCCTGGGTGGGTGTGCATTATCATGCCACCTACTCCAACTATTCCAGAGGTGTCAGTATTTTAATCTGCAGATCATTGCCATTTCGAGTACTGGAGGCGCGTACTGACCCGGATAGAAAGTATATTGTATTGCATGCAAATATTTATGACAAAAAAATGTGGTTATGGTGGGAGTGTATTGCCTGTCACCACACTTAATATTATGCCACTGGTCTTGAGTTTTGATACCCCAGAAGTATTCTTGCTGGGTGAATTCAAAAGTGGTCCCTTGCCCGGACTGCGTGGAGGGATGAGGGGTTTCTCTGCACTGGCCCAGTGGGCGTCCACTTTTACCTTAGTGGATGTATGGCATCATTTACATCCGGCCACCAGGGGGTTTACTTGTCACTCTGCTTCCTTCAAATCCCTTTCACGGATAGACTTGGCATATGCCTCAGCTGCCGACTTTCGTTGGGTTGCAGATGCAAGTATACTCCCAAGAGGTCTCTCAGACCATGCTCCACTCAGCCTGACCCTCTCCCTCTCGCCCCGCTCTAGGTTGTGGCGTCGGTCCCGTTCTGGGCAATGGACGATAGATTACAGGAACCTATTACAGAGTCCCTGTGCACCTATTGGACTACAAATGGGGACACCAGACCACCTACTGTGAGATGGGATTCGTTTAAGCCATGGGTCCGGGGTACAGACTTCTCCAGAATTGCTATTATCCAGAGAGAGGCATCTCGCTCGCTAAAGTTTCTGGAGACTGAGGCAGCTGTATTGGAGGCGGAGTATATCTCCTCCCCGACCCTGGATAGGTATCGGGCCTGGCAGCGAACCCTGAGACAATTATCCTTTCTTCGTGTGGACAACACTAAAAAAGCCTGTTTTACTTTCAACAAAAGGTCTTTGAGTATGGGGAGAAAAATGGCCGCCTATTGGCTTGGCTGGCAAAAAGCCACAGCCCCACAACTCACATTGCACGTATACAGGGGGAGAATGGCCCGGTCATAGTGGCTCCGGATCTTGTTAATGAGCGCTTCACACAGTTCTATAGGGAACTGTATGAATCCAGGGTCACCTACTCCCAGAATGAATTCAGTTCCTTCTTAGATACCATTAGACTCCCCACGCTGGATCGGGCGCATAGGGAGCGCCTAGAGGCGGATATCTCTCTGGAGGAGATACAGACATTGGGAAATTGCAGGCGGGTAAGATGCCAGGATCAGATGGGCTCCAGCTGAATTTTACTCCAACTTTGCAGACACTGTAGCCCCTAAGCTGACGGCCCTCTTTTCGGACCTATCCTCCCATGATACTCTTCCAGAATCCATGGAAGAGGCGATTATTGTACTGATTCCCAAACCTGGCAAGGATACCCAAGACTGCCTCCTATAGGCCTATTTTGCTCTTAAATGTTGATTGCAAAATTCTAGCGAAGGTCTTGGCTGGTCGGCTGACTACCGTGATTGAAGCCCTGATTCATGTCGATCAGACGGGGTTCATGCCGGGTAAGGGAACAGTCAAACCTACGACGCTCATTTCTTAACCTCTCAATCCCACATGACAACCAGGGCACTAGAGTCATCGCTTGAAAAAAAAGAAAACAAAAAACGTTTGATTCAGTGGAATGGGTCTACCTATGGGAGGTTCTGAAACTATATGGCTTTGGTCCCAAATTCCTTCGCTGGTTACAGATGCTTTATATGGCTCCCAGGGCACATGTCCATACCAATGATTGGCTGTCCCAGACGTTCTCTCTACATAGGAGGTACGTGACAGGGATGCCCCTTGTCTCCCTCCTTATTTGCTCTGGCCTTAGAACCCTTGGCTATCCTGTTTAGGGAATCCTATGAGGTCAGGGGATTGAGGGTGGGATGCTTGGAAGAGAAGTTGTCACTGTAAGCAGATGACGCCTTACTTTACTTGAATGATGCAGGCCCGCGGCTGCCCTGACTATATTTGACACGTTTGGCTCATTCTTGGGCATATGGATTAATTGGTCCAAGTCTATCCTCTTCCCAATTGACGACCAGGTAATTAACTTCGCTCCCTCCTCCCCACTACATTGGGTTGAGGAGTTTAGGTATCTGGGAGTGCAGGTGACTAGACGAATAGCTGACTTTTTTGACAGTAAGCTCCAACCACTATTAATATCACTCAAAACGTGTTGCTCGACATGGTCGGGGCTCCTATTGAATTTACTAGGTGGGGTAAATTTGGTAAAAATGATGCTTCTCCCAAAAATCAATCACATATTCCGTAACTGTCTGATATGGGTTCCCACTTCATTCTTCAAAGAAATAGATATAGATGCCTGGTTTTCTTTATTTTGAATGCCCCCCCCGTTTGACTAAGGCTACACTATCTCACCCTCCACAGTTGGGAAGTCTGGCACTACCTAATTTTAGGGATTATTTCAGGGCGGCAGTACTGGTATCCGCCTATTGGTGGTTCCAGAGTTCTAGAGCCAATGCGGCCACCTGTTTGGAGGCTGCCTTCTTGGGGTCCTTGTTAGATCTTAGTAATCTTATCTATAGGGTTACCAAATGCATACCGAGCTCTCCCTGGGCCAACAAGATTCACATGGTGAATCTGGAAAACTGCGACAACGTTTCTTCGTTCCGGGCCAGTTTTCTCCTGCCCAACCCCTTTGGGGCAACCCTGCACTCCCTCATTTCCGTACCATTTTGGATCCCCAGTTGTGGGCACGACATGGGATCAAGACTATTAGGGATATCATGCCCCTGGGTGCCCTCTTAAACTTCTCACAATTGTCTCAAAGGTTCAATCTGCCGGTTGGATGCTGTTCCAATATTTCCAGCTGCGACATGCTGCTGCGGCCCAGTTCCCTCGGAATCCCATCCTCAAAGTTGATCCTATCGAGGACCTTTTAGCTCCTGGGGATTTAGATAAACCACTGTCGGCACTGTATAGTGCTCTTCTTTGTACTGATATACCTAGAATAGAATAGCTGTGGGAATACTGGAAGGAGGGCATTCCCTCCCTAGACAGAGGACTGGGAAGGTCCTAATCTTGTAATTTCATCCCAAGATAAGCTGATCCAGGTCAAGTTTCTTCATCGGATCTATTACACTCCTGTAAGGTTGCAGAGAATGTTCCCTGAATGAGATCCTACCTGTCCACTCCAAGTGGGTTCCTATATACATATGTTCTGGGAGTGCCCTTTCATAATGACATGCAGGAAGGCGGTCTTTGATGAAATTAACCTCCGGCTACAACTTGATCTCATCCCTACTTCCTCTATGGCCTTATTGGGCATCCCTGATGACGACCAGCGCTTCCATCACTCCAAGTTTCTCATAGCCTACCTCCTCTATTATGCCAAAAAGGAAATTTTACTGAAAAGGTCGTCCCCAGACCAACCCACTGTCCGTTTGGGTGGCCATGGTAAACGCAGCACTGCCCTTATATAAAATAACTTATTCAAATAGGGGTTGTCATTGGAAATTTGAAAAAGTATTATCCCCCTGGACATTGATCTGAACTCCCACTGGTGGGGGGTTGTGTCCTGGTGTTGGAGGTAATATATAATGCATTTTATAATAACACTATTCCCACTCGGTGATACATGCACTGTTTATTTGGCTTGTGAAAGATTATTGTGTGCAGAATTCAAACATACATATTGTTGGCTCTCTATATTGCGGTTCTGTTGTATCATTTCTGTTCAACCTGAAAATGATGACAATCTGTCTCTTTATATTTGCTGTGAATGGTAATTTTCTCAATAAAGCACTTGTTTGTTAAAAAAATAAATAAAATTAGATAAACTTATTTGGTTCAGATGTTGTCAAGCATGTGTGGCGGCAACCAGGTGAGGAGTAAAAATGCAAGTGTGTCTTGCCTACAGTTCAGCATGATAACGGGAGTGTCATGGTCTGGGGCTGCATTAGTGCTGCCGGCACTGGGGAGCTACAGTTCATTGAGGGAACCATGAATATCAACATGTACTGTCACATACTGAAGCAGAGCATGATCCCCTGCCTTCGGAGACTGGGCCACAGGGCAGTATTTCAAAACAACGACACCAAACATACCTCCAAGATGACCACTGCCTTGCTAAAGAAGCTGAGGGTAAAGGTGATGGACTGTCCAAGCATGTCTCCAGACCTAAACCCTATTGAGCATCTATGGGGCATCCTCAAACAGAAGGTGGAGGAGCGTAAGGTCTCCAACATCCATCAGCTCTGTGATGTCGTCATGGAGGAGTGGAAGAGGACTCCAGTGGCAACCTGTGAAGCTCTGCTGAGCTCCATGCCCAAGAGGGTTAAGGCAGTGCTGGAAAATAATGGTGGCCACACAAAATATTTACACTTTGGGGCCAATTTGGACATTTTCACTTAGGGGTGTACTCACTTTTGTTGTGTATATAAAATACTCATGCGCCACTAAAACGTGTAAACAGAACATATAGTAAAGTGCTGAAGTGCAGATGAGAATATAAAAGCAAGCTGACTTCTGTAGTGTTTGCCAGCACCAAAGTAAATAATATTGAGTGACGAAGCAGTGCTAAATATCTCTTCACAACTTACTTCAATAGAATATTATAATACTAGTAGCAATTTCTAAATACTTATGAAAAACAAACAATCTTGACAATATAAAGTGCTAATAATAAAGTGCTAATGGCAAAATTAAAAAAAATGTGCAAATAGGTGCAATTCACAAAAAATAGCTGATGCGACTTCAAACAGCTAAGTGTGCAAGGATAATGCGATAAAAATGACATCAAAACATTAAGGTACATAAAGTTGATAGAGCTATCTATCAAAAGTAAAATAATCTCTATATGGAAAAAAAACAATCTAAACAATATAAAGTGCTAATAATGAAAACCATTAGTGTGCAAACTGGTGCAATTCACAAAAAATAGCTGATGCGACTCCAAAACAGCTAAGTATGCAATATTAATGCGATAGAAGCGACATCAAAGTAATATAGTTCATAAAGTTGATAGATGGATCTTTCAAAGGCTAAGCAAGTAGTCTCTATATGGGTAAATACATCAAGGAAGAGTTCTAATGCAGATAATAACTTATGAATCTTTTCTCCATTCCACACCCTGTAAGTGCTAGCCTCTCGCCTCAAGGGAAGACCCCAAATGGGTCTATAGAAAAATTGGAAAGGGACTTTGGACTTTTTAGGCACGATAATACAAAGTAATTTACAAAAAAGTTTTTATTATTGATTGAAAAAACATAAAATACAATTTATTAAACCACAAAACAATCTAGATGCATAAATATTCAATACTGTTTCCTCTGTACAGAGCCATACAAATATATACAGAACCCGAAATCAACTATCAACTTTATGAACTATATTATTTTGATGTCACTTCTATCGCATTATTATTGCATATGTAGCTGTTTGAGTCGCATCAGCTATTTTTTGTGAATTGCTCCAGTTTGCACACTAATGATTTTCATTATCATTAGCTCCTTCATATTAGCACTTCATATTAGATTGTTTTTTCCATAAAGAGATTACTTTTGAGTTATCAACTTTATGTACCTTGTTTTGATGTCATTTTTTATCACATTATCTTTGTACACTTAGCTGTTTGAAGTCGCATCAGCTATTTTTTGTGAATTGCACCTATTTACACATTAACCACTTCCCGCCCGCCCTATAGCGGATTGACGTCCGGGAAGTGGTTCTGTTATCCTGACTGGACGTCATATGACGTCCAGCAGGATAACATGCCGCAGCGCGCCCCCGGGGGCGCGCATCGCGGCGATCGGTGGAGCGGTGTGTCAATCTGACACACCGCTACACCGATCTTGGTAAAAAGCCTCCGGCGGAGGCTCTTTACCACGTGATCAGCCGTGTCCAATCACGGCTGATCACGCCGTCAATAGGAAGAGCCGTTGATCGGCTCTTCCTCACTGGCGTCTGACAGACGCAAGTAGAGGAGAGCCGATCGGCGGCTCTCCTGGCAGGGGGGGTCTGCGCTGATTGTTTATCAGCGCAGCCCCCCTGCAGATCACCACCAGGGAAGGGGCAACATGTGGATGGCCAGGTATGTACCCCATGGCCATCCACATGTGCCCAGTGTGCCAATCAGTGCCCACAAATGGGCACTGATTGGCACAATTATGTTGCAGTGATGCCCAGCAATGCCACCCTTAGGGGCATCACTGCAAACAAGCAGTGCCATCAGTGCCACCCATCAGTGTCCATTCATGCCACCTGTCAGTGCCGATCAGTGCCACCCATAAGTAACCATCAATGCCACCTACGAGTGCCCATCAATGCCACCTACGAGTGCCCATCAGTGCCGCATACCAGTGCCATCTATCAGTGCCACCTCATCGGTGCCGCCGTATCAGTGCCCGTCAGTGCAGCCATATCAGTGCCCATCATTGAAGAAGAAAATGTACTTATTTACAAAAAGTTTTAACAGAAACAAAGAAAAACTTGTTTTTTTTCTAAATTTTCGGTCTTTTTTTATTTGTTGCGCAAAAAATAAAAACCGCACAGGTGATCAAATACCACCAAAATAAAGCTCTTTGTGGGAACAAAATGATAAAAAAAAAATTTGTTTGGGTACAGTGTAGCATGACTGCGCAATTGTCATTCAAATTGCGACAGCGCTGAAAGCTGAAAATTGGTCTGGGCGGGAAGGTGTCTAAGTACCTGGTATTGAAGTGGTTAAGGTTATTTTTATTGCCATTGGCACTTCATATTGTCAAAAATTGTTTTTCAGAAGTATTTAGGAATTGCTACTAGTATTATATTATTCTATTGAAGCAAGTTGTGAATAGATATTTAGCGCTGCTTCATCACTCATTATTATTTACTCACTTTTGTTGCCAGCAGTTTAAACATTATTGGCTTTGTGTTGAGTTATTTTGAGGGGACAGCAAATATACACTGTTATACAAGCTGTATACTCACTACTTTACATTGTAGCAAAGTGTCATTTCTTCAGTGTTGTCAAGAAAAGATATAATAAAATATTTACAAAAATGTGAGGGGTGTACTAACTTTTGTGAGATACTGTATAATATATATGAAGACATGAAACATGAAGACCTGTGTTTTACACTCTGTCATGAAGGGGTTAATACCATCCTAATAAATAACAAAAGCAAAATTACAAAGCTATTGTGCATCCCTCAGTATGTATGAGGACGCACCTCAGACCTGCTATATTTAACAAGTTGACCACCGCTTATGAGTGCAAAACAAAAAAGTGTGGCGCTGAACAATGTCACATACAACTGTAAACCAGTCAATAAGCAATAAGGAGGATCAATTGTATCTGCTTTGAGCAAGTAGTCCTCATGTGGACATTAAAGATGCGTAGTCTATATGACGATATGTTATAAACAGAATATTGAAGGATTATATAGACATCGACTAAAAATCCGCTCACTACCACCAAGAGTTGAAGAGGCTTACCAGATGAGGTGGACCCAATGGAGCATACGCCGGATTGGGTCGGACAAGGCTTAGGTTGGTAAGTGGCTGTGTATACTCCGGGAAGGATGCGGCCTTGTGGGTTTGCTATATTCCTCCAGATAATACCAGGAACTTGAGAGGTGTACGCAATCTCCCGGATGTGGGAGGTCATGTAGATCTTAAGGAAGTGGTGGGGTGTTCCGTAGGTGAGCCCCTCAAAGCAACATTCCACGGACCAGGAAATGATGTGGTAGGATAAGGAAAGAAAAGAAGGGCCACATAGTGTAAATCCAAAAAACAAAAAGTATTTATTTGAAATAAAATAGATGTACACTCACATGTAGATCCAAAACATAAAACAGCGCTGTGAGAAAAAGTGGCGACAATGGGGTCCTGCCCCGACGCGTTTCGTCCTCAAAGACGTCGTCTGGGGGGTTTCCCCCACTGTAGCCACCCCGATTATACATGTATTATATATATATATATTTAGGAAATATGCCTTCCATCATGGGAAACAGCTCCACGTATGAAAAAATGATCACTTCCGGTAACGGCCAAAATGGCCGCCCGGCGTGCGTTCCAGGCGTGGTGTGCCACGCCTCCCTTCCACAGTATGTACTGCACCGGAAGTGTAAGAACGATGTACGGCAAAGAAGACAATCAAAATGAAAGTCCATGGATGAGTGATGTGTATCGAACTGATACCGAGCCAAATGGTGTGCCCGCAGTGGAAAACTGGGTACAGCGATGTGCCCACGAATGTGTAAAGTGCGCCCGATACTGCGCATGTGCAATGGGTGCAGGTACTGCGCCCAATACTGCGCATGAGCAATGGGTGTAAGGGGAATGGTGATGCAGTGCCTTCGATGTGTGGGCGTGACGGCTCAAAATGGTGACGCTGCGAGAAGGGACCAATGAAGTGAGGGGATGGCACAAAGGCACTTATATTGTAATTGCACACTGGGGAGAAACAACGCTCGTGCATAAAATGCCAATGAATGCGGCTTAGCCTGGAAAGGCACCATGCATTAGAGGGGTGACAAAAAATACAAACCAAGCTAGAAATCATTAAATTTGTGTTAAAAAAGGGTGCAAGTGAAATGTAAATTAGGAACGTATTGCACTAGTGGAAGAATAATAATTTATAAATCGCTGGCACAAGAACTGAACCAGCAATAGGTAGTAACACCTAAAAAAGTGAATGGTGATCCTTAATGTAAAAAAGAAGGGAATGGATGTATGACTTTAAAGTGATAAGTCTGACAACCACTTGCATGGAAATATGATAAAAATAAAATAAAAATGAAATGGAGCGGGCTCCCATTGAAAAGGTACACAGGATAACAAATCCACATCTATGACTGCTATCTTTTCAACATATAGATGATACAACGGTTATGCTCCTGATGAGGGGCTATAAGGCCCCGAAACGACGTAGAGCTTAGATCCACCGCTTTGTATACATAATGATTCATCACAAACGTATGAACGTTCCTACCTACTGTATGTCATTTTTTGCAATAATAATTCTTGTCGAATCTTATACAATGTTTAAATGTTTTTAATCATTATTATTGAGCTATGTGCCAGCATATATAGAGCTTTGTGCCTTAATATGTATGTAATGATTTGTAATTTTGCAATTTTTGTACGATCTCAAGAATAAATCGCATTTCTTTTTAATTTACATTCTTGCCACCTTGTGCCTCATTCAAAGTCCCGCATCTGTTCTCTTTTACTTATGCATAGAGCCGGGATGGAGGAGGGGTATTGGACGGCCCCACTGTCCTCACGCTAAGTCCCAACCAGTATTTTGTCACAATTACCAATTCAATAGGGATGGAGGCACAAGGTGGCATGCATGAATACCCATTTTTTTATACTATTTTCCCATTTTATTCCATTTAATTTCTTTCATCTCAAGTACCTATTTTACCTTGAACCCACTAAGCCTATGTGTCATCCACTACTATTTTTTAACAAGTCATATGTGGGTGTTCCCAGTGTTGGTTCCATCCCCTGTCGCATGGGTGCTCCTCCTGTGCGCGCTGTGGCGGCTCAGGCCTCTGCCTGTCCCGTTGGCCGCCACTGCCTCGGTCCGAAGCTGCGATGCGGACTGGGGCTGGTCCCCCCCGCCCCTCCTTCCCGGGGTGGGCGGGGCCTCTCACTGCGCATCGACGTCACGCATCCCGCGCCGGGTGTATGGCGTCCTGAGACGCCATATAACGGCAGCTTGAGGATTACACTCTCCAGCGCTCGGCAAGCCTGGAGGTACCACCACCGCCGACCCGCTTGGGGTCCGTGCTGGCGGGATCGGGGCACCTCCCGGCCACCTTTTTGGGCAGCTGGTGCTGGACGTTGGGGGTTCTCCCCTCGGCGGTGCCCCCCGCAGTATTCCCTCCCAGCATAGGTCTTCACCCATTCACCTCCTGCACCATCAACACCTCCCTGGCTGATCCGCCCTTCTCTCTACACCAGGTATGTCCACTTCTCACTTCCTACCCACTCACCTCTCTACTTCCCGACCTCCCCCCTACCCCCTTCAGCTTCTCCTTAGTGGCTAGCCACACTCTCTTTCCCTATCCTTTCACTTTTTATTCTCCTTATTCATCTGTTCCTTCACATATCTCCCACTCTTCCCTTCCCCTTCCCAGATCCATTCCTCTCTGTCTACATACCTCCACCCATGGCCCTTCCCACTCCTCCCTTCCTTCCCCCTACCCCACTATTCTCATTTCTCTAATCCTCCCACTCTCTCTCCCCCTTCCTCCTCGTATTCCCCACTTTTCTGTTCTTCTAATTCACCCACTTATTCACCTTTTTGCTGTTCTTTTTGAGTTATCACGTTTACATGTTGTTCTTTTGTTACACTTTTAATTGTTACACATTACCCCCCATACTTGTCTCTTACAGGTTGGGCAGCGCATCACCCCCTTTTTTTCCCCCCTCCCCCTACGGGGTCACACACTTCACCCATCCATCCTCATCCCCCACACCGACCTAACCTGGAGGGTCACCTGTGTGGTTGGCGCCGCTGAGACACACCCCCTCAGCTTCGGACCCCGGCACACGGGCTGGCGTGACATGTGGGACCGTGACGCCTCCGTACGTACGTGTTGCGAGTCCATGTTCCCGGTGAGAAATTAACATCTTGTCCTGTTCCACCATTACCCATTTACTTTTTATCTTTTATTTTCTATTTTTTATTCTTTATTTTTTTACATTTTATTTATTTTTTATTTTTATTTTTATTTTTATTTATTTTTTTTTTATTTATTATCTTTATTTATACTTATGACTGCTATCTTTTCAACATATAGATGATACAACGGTTATGCTCCTGATGAGGGGCTATAAGGCCCCGAAACGACGTAGAGCTTAGATCCACCGCTTTGTATACATAATGATTCATCACAAACGTATGAACGTTCCTACCTACTGTATGTCATTTTTTGCAATAATAATTCTTGTCGAATCTTATACAATGTTTAAATGTTTTTAATCATTATTATTGAGCTATGTGCCAGCATATATAGAGCTTTGTGCCTTAATATGTATGTAATGATTTGTAATTTTTGTACGATCTCAAGAATAAATCGCATTTCTTTTTAATTTACATTCTTGCCCCCTTGTGCCTCATTCAAAGTCCCGCATCTGTTCTCTTTTACTTATGCATAGAGCCGGGATGGAGGAGGGGTATTGGACGGCCCCACTGTCCTCACGCAAAGTCCCAACCAGTATTTTGTCACAATTACCAAAAATTATATATATATATATATATATATATATATATATATATATATATATATATATATATATATATATATATATATATATACATATACATATATATATACATATACATACACACACACACACACATATATATATACATACATACAAAACACTAAAAAGGATTTCACACCGGAAGTGTGCAAAGGACACTTCCTGTGTATAATGGGTGCACCCTAGCGTGCAGTATTGATATGCATATAAAATAAGACGAAAGACAATGAGTCCACATGTATGAACACAAAAAATAAAAATGTACAAATCTAAAAAGTACAAAAAAAGATTTCGCACAGGAATTTACAAAAGACAATCCCTGTGTGCAAAGGATGCACCCTGAAGTGCAATCATAATATACATGTAGAGTGGCCAATAAAATGGGTTGGTATGTGAAGGCTCGAGTGGGCCTAAAGTAAAAACAAAAGAGAGCGAAAACAGAAAGGAGAGTTAATCGTTTGGGGGTGTCAAGCTCTATTAATGAAGGCATTAACGTCCAGCTCCACGTTAATACCTGAAGGAGAGAGTGTACGGAGCTCGTAGATCCAGAAAGTCTCTAGCTGTGATACACCCCAGGTCATGGCCCCACCCCTCCACGGGGGAACATATCGGTCTATCACTATAAATTGTGTCCCAGCAATTACCCGATTATGATGTAGCTTGTAGTGTCGGGGAACCGTATGCTTAGTGTCACCGCTTTTGATCAATGCAATATGCTCCGCTACTCTTATGGCGAAAGAACGAATAGTGCGGCCAACATATTGTTTTCCACAATGGCATGCGATTAGGTAAACGATGTAGCTGGTGGTGCAAGTGCAAAAGCGTTTGATGGAATATCGTTTCTGTGTGGCTGATGACATAAATGATACGGTTTTCCTCCCTATGCCAGTGTTGTGTTGGCATACTATACACCTTCTACATGAGTAGAAACCCTCCATTTCATTAAAAAGTGGTTGGCGTAAGGGGGGGTTGATGATGTTGGGGGCGATTTTACTTTGTAAAGTGGGGGCACCCTTGAAAATGACTTTTGCCCTGTCAGGCAAAAAACAAACAGTGCCTAAAACCCGGTCATTCTTGAGGATATCCCAATGTTTAGACATGATGGCTTTCACGTGTTTGTATTGGTTGGAAAAACCCATCAAAAGTGACCACTTAAAGATCTCGTTCTGTTCCTTTTTGGGTTTTTCAACCAGGAGTGACTCTATTGGTCTCAAGGGCACGTTGGAATTCACGATCTATAAGATTGGGGTCGTAATTCTTATCTAACAATTTTGACTTGAGAAGAGCAGATTGTGTACTAAAGGCCTCCGTGTTAGAGCAATTTCTTCGTAGCCGGAGAAATTGACTTCTTGGAACTGAATCAAGCCAGGACCGATGATGGCAACTATCTGGGGGTATGAAACCATTTCGGTCCGTGGTCTTGAAATGAGTCTGAAAATGGAAACGGCCATTGCAGATCTCAATATCCAGATCCAAAAAGTTGATTTTTTGTTTGCTGGCTGTGTAGGTGAGGGAAATGCCCCGATCGTTGGTATTGAGATGTTCAAAAAAATGAATCCAACGATTCAGCGCTGCCCCTCCATAGGAAGAGGATGTCGTCAATGTATCGTGCCCACAAGGTGAGGGAAGGATCCCTATTAGTGTAGACGACATCCTCCTCCCATTTGGCCATAAATTGGCGAGGCTAGGGGCAAATTTGGCACCCATAGCCACGCCTCGCAACTGATGGTAAAAGTGCTGATCAAACCAGAAATAACTTCGCTTCATAGCAAACTCCAATAGTTCCATAATGAAAGAACACTGGAAGGAAGCTATACTGGGCTCTTTCTCAAGGAAGTATCGGACAGCTTCTAGGCCCTTATCTTGGGGTATGCACGTATACAGGGAGGCCACGTCGGCCGTGGCAATGATAAGGTCACCCTGTAGTTCTAGGTTTTCAAGCATACGTATGGTAGACCCTGTATCCTTCAGATAAAAGGGCATACGTCTTACGAGTGGCTGTAGATAAAAATCAATATACCGGCCTATGCGTGAAGTGACAGAGTCTATGCCACTCACGATAGGCCGGCCTGGGGGCTGAACTGGGTTCTTGTGCACCTTGGGTAGATAATAAATAGTGGGAACCCTAGGTGCCAAGGGCACCAAAAATTCTCTCTCCTTTCTGTTTAGGATCCCGTGATCATAACCTTTCTTTATAATGACAGACAGCTCTCTTTTGAAAACGTTGGTGGGGTTGTTAGACATTACTTTATATGTATCAGGTTCGTTAAGAATCCTATACATCTCGGCCACGTAGTCCTTCTTGTCAAGAACAACAATGCCACCCACCTTGTCCGCTGGACGGATCACAAGGTCTTTTTGTGAACACAAAGATTTTAAACCTGTGTTAGACAAGGAGTGGCGGTATATACGTTTGTCGGGAAGTTCGGATAAGTCCTTCAGGACTAAGTCCCTAAACACACTAATGGCTGACGCCATAGGAACTGGTGGAGTAAACAATGAGGGGTTAGACAGGCCAGAATGGACTGTACCCGACTTAGTCCTGAAGGACTTATCCGAACTTCCCGACAAAACGTATATACCGCCACTCCTTGTCTAACACAGGGTTAAAATCTTTGTGTTCACAAAAAGACCTTGTGATCCGTCCAGCGGACAAGGTGGGTGGCATTGTTGTTCTTGACAAGAAGGACTACGTGGCCGAGATGTATAGGATTCTTAACGAACCTGATACATATAAAGTAATGTCTAACAACCCCACCAACGTTTTCAAAAGAGAGCTGTCTGTCATTATAAAGAAAGGTTATGATCACGGGATCCTAAACAGAAAGGAGAGAGAATTTTTGGTGCCCTTGGCACCTAGGGTTCCCACTATTATCTACCCAAAGGTGCACAAGAACCCAGTTCAGCCCCCAGGCTGGCCTATCGTGAGTGGCATAGACTCTGTCACTTCACGCATAGGCCGGTATATTGATTTTTATCTACAGCCACTCGTAAGACGTATGCCCTTTTATCTGAAGGATACAGGGTCTACCATACGTATGCTTGAAAACCTAGAACTACAGGGTGACCTTATTATTGCCACGGCCGACGTGGCCTCCCTGTATACGTGCATACCCCAAGATAAGGGCCTAGAAGCTGTCCGATACTTCCTTGAGAAAGAGCCCAGTATAGCTTCCTTTCAGTGTTCTTTCATTATGGAACTATTGGAGTTTGCTATGAAGCGAAGTTATTTCTGGTTTGATCAGCACTTTTACCATCAGTTGCGAGGCGTGGCTATGGGTGCCAAATTTGCCCCTAGCCTCGCCAATTTATGGCCAAATGGGAGGAGGATGTCGTCTACACTAATAGGGATACTTCCCTCACCTTGTGGGCACGATACATTGACGACATCCTCTTCCTATGGAGGGGCAGCGCCGAATCGTTGGATTCATTTTTTGAACATCTCAATACCAACGATCGGGGCATTTCCCTCACCTACACAGCCAGCAAACAAAAAATCAACTTTTTGGATCTGGATATTGAGATCTGCAATGGCCGTTTCCATTTTCAGACTCATTTCAAGACCACGGACCGAAATGGTTTCATACCCCCAGATAGTTGCCATCATCGGTCCTGGCTTGATTCAGTTCCAAGAAGTCAATTTCTCCGGCTACAAAGAAATTGCTCTAACACGGAGGCCTTTAGTACACAATCTGCTCTTCTCAAGTCAAAATTGTTAGATAAGAATTACTACCCCAATCTTATAGATCGTGAATTCCAACGTGCCCTTGAGACCAATAGAGTCACTCCTGGTTGAAAAACCCAAAAAGGAACAGAACGAGATCTTTAAGTGGTCACTTTTGACGGGTTTTTCCAACCAATACAAACACAGTCTCCTCCTTTTAAAAAACAAGACAACTGCCTGCCAAACTGCCAGGGTGTGTTCACGTGCTAAAGGTATTTATTTTACTTTCTTTCACCAGTTGCATTCATTCATTTAAAGTACAGACAAGCCAATTTTTTTTTATTTAGGCATGGAGATTTCAGTTACAT
The DNA here is from genome assembly GCA_037952925.1 of Lithobates clamitans. Taxonomy (NCBI): domain Eukaryota; kingdom Metazoa; phylum Chordata; class Amphibia; order Anura; family Ranidae; genus Lithobates; species Lithobates clamitans. The sequence continues at coordinate 3,782,736 of JBBGZY010000418.1, forward strand.
TTCTAAGGATTAAGTATTTATTGAAGTAGTAGAGAATGTTTACTTAGTAAATACGATAAAGTTTTATGCTCATTGAATACCCAATCACATATAAAAGTGCTATTAAAAAGGAAAGAGAGAATTTGATTGCATGTGGGCAGAACCTACTCTGCACATGGGGGTACCTTTTGTGCAGAGCACACTCATCATTGCCTGGGATCAGACACGGACTGTGGCCATGTGAAAAATCTAACATTAAGGCAGTCTCGCGACTTGGTTCACATTTGGCTGTTTTTGACATGTGATTTCATATGTCAAATCGCATGTCAAATTGCCAGCTATTGCCGGCAACCAGTGCCGGGACAAGGTCATCTAGAGCCCAGGGCGAACATGCCAAACTACGCCCCCCCTCCGGATGTATGAGCATTATTTGTCCGCAAAAATCCCCCCCCCCCCCAAAAAAAAAAAAAAATTGGAGCACCAATCTGCTTGCTTACCCCCAAGCATGAAATTTACCTAGTGCAAATTCACCCCCCTTCTGAAATCTCCCTTCCCAGCACAAACCTTTTCTCCCATCCCCCAAATCCCCCCCAACACAAAGTCACCCCTCCTAGCACAAATCTTAAACCCCTCAAATCCCCCCCCACTCCAAGCCTAGCACAAATCCACCCCCTAAATTTCCCCTCCTATTAAAAAATACCCTGCCAAACAAGAATGTGCCCTTCTAGCACAATCCTCTTACCCCTTCACCATATCACCTCTTCTAGCACAACCCCCCTCCTAGCACAAAACCTCTTCCCCCATCCCCCCCTCCCAACATAAATCCCACTAAATCATCACTGCTAGCGATGCTTACCCCCTACCGCCTCCCCCCCCCCAAATTTCCCTCCCAACACAAATCCCCTCCCCCTCAATCTCCTTACAGTGCCCCCTCCCACACCTCTGGCTCCCTGCTAATGCTGGCTTGCTTCTGCAATTTGTGACCATAAGTGCAGTTTTGAACTAAAGTGGAGAGTTAATAACCAGGAATTGAAAACAGGAGTTAAGACAGGAGTCTTCTAACATGTAAGTAACATCTTAAACTTCCTATAATGATATTGTAACTGGGAAATGAGTGCTAGCAGGATTGAAGAAGGTTTTGCTCAGTGCACAGTGTGCCACATGTATGCAAAATAGGTGCAACAGCTCCAGGATGGATACCTCTGTGACAGATGTGAGCGGGTTGCCCTTCTGGAAGCTCGCATTAGAGATCTTGAGTAGCAAGTTGCAACACTGGGCAGAAAGGATAACCTTGAAAGGGGTCCTCTGCTCGCTGAGCAGGTGGTCAGTAGGGTTGATGTGGAGGGGCAAGTCAGGATTATCAGATGGAAGATGGGTTACAGTAGTTAGAGTTGAAAATGTTTTTTTTAGTATAAATTAACAGAAAGGAAAAGAACGGATGACATAAAATGTTGTACAGTACAAAGGTAACCAGCGGGCCAAATGGCTATCGCCCACAGCAATGTTGGCAGCTATAAAAGCAATAAATGCCATGTAATCAGGATATGTCAAACAATAAAAGAGTAAGATGGAAAAAAGAGAAGGAAAGAGAGAGAAGGAAGATTAAAAAGGTAAGGGAGTGGAAGGGGTGGGAGGGAAAGGGGGAGTCTGCTGGTGTGGAACGGGGGGGGAAAGACTACTGTTTGTTAGTTATGGGTCTGTATCAGGATTTAGACAAGTTCAAATTATAGAGGGAGCGTCGTCAGACCGACCATAGTACTGTAAATTTATCATAGGTATCATTGTCTTGCGTGAACATCTCCTCCATACACATATCATTCATGGTAGAGGTCCATAGAGCTAGAGGGGGGTATAGTAGTTGTCTTCCAAAAGAGGTATGAGTTGACGAGCAGCAGACAGGAAAAAGCTTAATAGACAACGTTTTTGAGAAGTTATTGAACCATCTCAACATAACCTTAAAATTTTTCTCTTGTGAGCAACAAGTGATTGAAGACTTGTGTGCGAAATGGAATGCAGTCTGCCATTCCGCTCTGGAGATTGTAGTGAATATTCAATCAAAATAAGTTGTGCCTTTTTAAGGACAGGTTTCCCGCACAATTATCCTTGAGTAATTTTTAACGAAGATATTTTTAAGATACAAAAATCAATCAATATGACACAGTCTATGCTTGTGAAACTTATTCACGGAGACATGTGGTCATACGAAATAGAATTTTATTGGTAAACAAACACAAATAATCACATGAAATTAAGATACCGATTGCGTTACATGAACGTTTTGAAAATCAATAAAAAAAACTTGCAAAAATGGGCGTACCGTCCCTTTGACATAATACCACCATGATAACTTCTCGGTAGAATCAATAACCTTGTGAACTTGACAATTAAACAGAACATCTGTATTTCACACGTGCAACCGTTACTATACGGTAAGCAAGTGGTTAAAATTGTGAAAAAAATTAGACGTTTGTTTTGTCAATAAATGTGGAAACTATGCAAAAAGAAAAATATAATGAAAAATCTGAACCTTTAGAGAAAAATCTACAAGACGGTTATTGATTCGGGAGAATGATCATCAACTGTATAATATTCAATACATCAATATTTGAGAGAACATGCAAGATAAAATCAACATGATATAATTACCCATTCCAGGATGGCTACAGTTCCTATTGGCTGGTTACCAGAGTTAAAATGGCTGCCGTAGTTTCAAAATGGATACTCCTAAAGAGGATTTACTTCTTGTGACCTCCGAGTTCTAAGTATTAGGTGTTGAGCAATCTTCATGAATGTAAAGATATGTATTCATGCATGGTGCATGAGTGTCAGTCTGGGAGTGTATGTATCTCCCATTGTCCCCCCTTCAGGGTGGATCCCTGAGCTCTCCCCCTGAGCTCTCTCCTCCTTCCGTTCTTTCCTTTTTCTGCCATCTTACTTGCCTCTAAATACCATTTCAGATAATAAGACCATAAAAATTATAATGGCTCTGCCCAAAAGGAGGTGGCTCACTTCCCATTGGGTTAGGAGACTTAATGATTAACTTCCTCTGGAAATTTAGTGAGTTCAAGTAATACCACCTTCACCCACCAGGTGTCTCACACGTGTTTTGAGTCCATCCTTTTAAATTAATACGTTCTATTTTCATAAGGTGTATAATGGTAAGGATAAATATATACCTTTAAATATTCTGGTATTCTGTCTAATGTAAAATACACTCAGTATAAGTTTGATTAATCACCATTACATAACTTGGTTATATATCTGTATATCTGTCAAAACTGGTCTATCTAGGAAATACACACATTGTTATATATTTCATCAATACCACATAAAAATGATTATCTATATGGATACCTGTATAACTTCTGGTATCTCCACTGAACATTTGTTTATCTTAAGTGTAGGCTACAATCTTATATGATAATTATGATTATATGTTTTTCCTAATACTAATTAGTTACTTAAAATACTTCTACTTATAAAATCACACTTTCATATACATTTTCTTCATGGCAAAGTTGTTGGGTCCGCAGACGCCAACATTATAATGTCTGTGACCTACAATGTCATAGATAGTTTAAAATGACTTATAATAACCTTACTGATACCTTAAAATATTTTTGACTGGCACAATATTCAATTCTCTCTAACGTGTTGAGATGGACTTTGAACATTCTCACTGGGTGTTCAGAAATGACTTGTTTGTCTAAACCATCCTAAAAGTTCATATAATGAGTTTTGTTAGCCAAGGTGTTAGCTACTTAAACAGTCCACCACTTGCACACAATAGGTTAGCCAGGCGAGAATTGTCTGCATAACCTTGTGTCCTGTGGCAGCTTTTGTTTATTCACAATACCATGTAAATATCTCCTTGTTTTGTGACGAAAGCAGTTTTTTTTGTTCCAACAGTTTTCCTTACAATACATGCTTGTAAAAGTCTTCAATATTTGAAGAAGTAGAGAAGGACTTGTTCAAACATGAGAACATCCATTTTGTCCTAAAGGTCAAAAAGGGCAGCAGTTCATCTGCTTTTTGAGGCCTAAGCATCTCTCATGTTTCTGCCAAGAAATATAAAATATGTTTCTTCATGAATTCACAACAAGATGGTCTTTCCCAAATCTGCCGACCACATTCTAGTGTAAGTAGGGAAGTCATTTTTGTGTGAGGGCTTGGATCAGACTGTAAATACGTGAACGTAAATGTCTAGGTAATTCTTGAAGGGATCCTAGGTGTTCAAATTCAGTCAGTGGGCGATGAGTCTGAGAGGAACTAAATAAGTGTTTAGTGAAGGTTGTTAGGTGTAGGGAGGCGAGCCAGTCCTGAGTTCCTGTCGGGATATTTGGAGTTCCGTTTTCCACATGAATGAAGGAATGAGCTTGTGGCCAGGAGGTGCGGAGGAAAGAACCCAATGCATGGGCCCCTATACCTTGTGGGAAGGCTGGATTATCAAAAAGTGATAAGGGGGGGATGGATCCGAACACAGGATCTCAAATAACCCTCTTCTATACCAGAGCACAAGGGCAGCTGTGGTTAGTGGAGAGGAGTTGGCTAAAGTCGATAAACTGCCCCTATAGCCCCACAGGAGAGCCCTTAAAATCGACGGGAGACATATCCTGTTCACCCATAACCGAGGCTTTCTGAAAGGGTCGTGGGAACCATTCTAGGATACGAGCCATCAGTGTGGCTTTGTAATATAACTCACAATCTGGTAAGCCTGTACCGCCCTGCAGTTTTGGCCGTGTGAGTAATTTGTATTTGATTCGAGATAAACCTTTATTCCACAGAAAACGGATGGAAAGGGAACGTAGGGCAGAGAAAAAGGATTTGGGTATGGTGACTGGTATAGATATAGAAGTTTGGGCAGAGTGTCCATCTTGAAGGTATTAATGCGTCCAAACCAGGGTATAGTTTTGTCCCCCCAGGAAGCTAGGTCTTTTCGGAGACGGGAAAGGAGGGGAATATAATTTAAATGTAAAGAGGTTGGAAAGGTTGACCGGGATTACTACTTCTAGATAAGTGATGCCCTTGGTCTGCCAGTGAAAAGAATAGTGTGGAGTAAGGACATGGTAGATGCAGGGAGAGAGATGTTAAGGACCTCTGTCTTGGAGATATTGAGTTTAAAATTGCTTAGTTTACCAAAGTGTTGGAATTCCAGAAAAAGGGAAGGAAGGGTTATATGGGGCTGGCGGGCGTAAATAAGTAAGTCATCCGCATATAATGAAAGCTTGTGTTGAGCAGATGGCGTGTGGATGCCTTGTATGGAATCATTTTGGCGAATGGCACACACCAAGTGCTCCATCACAATTACAAAAAGGGGAGAAAGGGGCAGCCCTGGCAAGTCCCGTTGGATATGTCAAATGTAGCATTTACCAAACCCGATGCAGAGGGGTGAGAGTAAGAGAGGAGTTAAGACAGGAGTCTTCTAACCTGTAAGTAACATCTTAAACTTCCTATAATGATATTGTAACTGGGAAATGAGTGCTAGCAGGATTGAAGAAGGTTTTGCTCAGTGCACAGTGTGCCACATGTATGCAAAATAGGTGCAACAGCTCCAGGATGGATACCTCTGTGACAGATGTGAGCGGGTTGCCCTTCTGGAAGCTCGCATTAGAGATCTTGAGTAGCAAGTTGCAACACTGGGCAGAAAGGATAACCTTGAAAGGGGTCCTCTGCTCGCTGAGCAGGTGGTCAGTAGGGTTGATGTGGAGGGGCAAGTCAGGATTATCAGATGGAAGATGGGTTACAGTAGTTAGAGTTGAAAATGTTTTTTTTAGTATAAATTAACAGAAAGGAAAAGAACGGATGACATAAAATGTTGTACAGTACAAAGGTAACCAGCGGGCCAAATGGCTATCGCCCACAGCAATGTTGGCAGCTATAAAAGCAATAAATGCCATGTAATCAGGATATGTCAAACAATAAAAGAGTAAGATGGAAAAAAGAGAAGGAAAGAGAGAGAAGGAAGATTAAAAAGGTAAGGGAGTGGAAGGGGTATTAATAATTTTGGAAATAAAGGGGAATCCCAACCCAATTTGTTCGAGGGAAAGTTTAAAGAAGTGCCAGTTGACCCGGTCAAATGCCTTCTCAGCGGCAAAGGAAAGAAGGCAGACCTGTTGATGGTGGCGTTGAGAATATGAGATGAGGTGACTAGTTTTGGTAGTGTTGTCCCGTGCCTCCCTACCCGGAACAAAGCCAACCTGATCTCTATGTATGATCCCTGGGAAAGAGGGGGAGAGGCGGTTAGCAAGGATTTTGGCAAAAAGTTTAAGATTAATATTTAATAATGAAATAGGGCGATAACTGCTGCATTGGGAAGGATCTTTATTAGGTTTCAGCAAAATGGATACATTATCTGATAAAATTTCTTTGGAGGGGAGAGTAGTATCGTCAATGGAATTAAAGGCCCTAGTTAGGAAAGGAACCAGCAAAGGTTTTGTAAAACCTCGGGGTGTAGCCATCGGGGCCAGGGCACTTGCCCGGTTTTAGCCCCTTGATGACGCCCAGGAATTCCAGCTCCATCAGAGGGCCATCTAGATCCATGGATTCCTGGGGGTCGATCCTGGGCAGGGTTAATGTAGTTAGAGGGAGTGGAAGGGGCTCACAGAAAAGGAAGGCCAGTCCTGTATTTGTGCATCAAAACAAATTTGCCAAGTTGGGCGAAGTTGTGGAGGGGACAAACACAGAGGAGGCAGCTCTAGATGTCACTACTACCCCTAACAGCTGGGAGAGCAGCCCATCTAGTAGAGGTGATGAGGAGAGTGCAGGTAGGCCTAGACAGTTGGTGGTGATAGAATAAATTTGTCGCCAGGATCGCCTCAACCAAATGTTTTGCTGTCTCCCTGGTGCTAGGGTTCGGCATGTGGTTGACTGGGTTGATAAATTACTGGGAGGGGCTGGGCATGACCCAGCTTTCTTGGTTCACATTGGAACCAATGACAGAATATATGGAAGGTGGAGGCTCCTTATGAATCAATTTAATGAACTTGGCTGCAAGTTGAAGGGAAGGACCCCCAAGGTGATATTCTCTGAAATATTGCCTTTGCCATGCGCAACACAGGAAAGGCAGGGGGAGATTAGAGAGCTTAATGCATGCCTAAAGACCTGGTGTAGGGAGGAGGGATTTGGGTTTCTAGAGCACTAGGCCGACTTTTCATTGGGAGTGTAACCTATTTGCTAAAGATGGTTTGCACCTGGTTGGAAGGGGGTCTGCTCTGCTGGGGGAGAAGTTTATGGGAAGGCTGGAGGAGTATTTAAACTAGGATTAAGGGGGGAGGGTGAACTAGAATTCCATCGGCAGACAGGTCAGTTAAGGGTCAGACATTAATGGAGGGTGGAATGGGATAGATGGGGGAGGGTTATGGCAGGTGACAAGAAAGTTCCCATGTTACAAACAACCATTGGAAATTATAGTGCCATTTGTACTACTAAACAAGATATGAAAAACACCAGAGCAAAATGTAATAATGCATTAAAGTGTTTGTTCACCAATGCCAGAAGTCTGCCAAGCAAAATAGGCGAGTTAGAAGCTCTGGTGCACGAGGAGAGCCATGATGTAATCGGTATTGCTGAAACTTGGCTTCATTCCTCACATGACTGGGCTATTAATATTCCTGGCTATGCACTCTTTCGGAGAGACAGGTTAAAAAGGAAAGGTGGCGGGGTCTGTCTCTATGTGAGAAGTGATCTCAAGCGTGAAAGAGGACCTGGTTGATGGAGAGTGTGACGAGTCTGAAGCATTATGGGTGGAACTGCATATAGATGTGCGTAGTTCAAAGTTAATCATTGGAGTTTGTTAGACCACCCAATGTTAATGAGGAGGTGGAGACTCAGCTCCTTGCACAGATTGAAAGGGCTGCAAGGGCTGGGACGGTGATAATAATGGGGTAGTTTAACTACCCAGAAATTGACTAGAGTAATGGCACTGCTGGGACAGCTAAAAGGGCAAACATTTATAAACCTATTATTACAGGACAATTTTATGGTCCAGTTTATTGAGACCCCAACTAGGAATGATGCTCTGTTGGACCTAGTAATCTCAAACCACGCAGAGCTTATTACTAATCATAGGCGTGCCCACGGGGTGTGCCGGGTGTGCCCAGGCACACCCTAATCATCCTTGTGCTCTGTTGGTGTTTCACACCTTTTGTTAGTGCTGACTGTCTGCAAAATGTCTGTCCTGTCCCTGTGCAACTCAGTCACCACCACCACCGGGGTCGGGTCCGTCCGGCAAAAACAGCTGTGCTGCGAATGGGAGGTGATTGAGCAGGGAACTAGGACCACAGCCGCAGAGTAACCCAGCTGCATTTGCTGATGCAGCTTCTATAGTTCCGGCTGCAGGTCCCGCAGGCGCCTGGCGGAGTGATCTACATCTGCACTCCGCCCCCCCTCCGACCTCTCTCTCCCTTAGAAGCAGTGGACTAGCAATGGGCAAATGATGCACAAAAAAAAAAAAAAAAAGCCAACCAATCAATATGAATCTTACCCTGGCTTGTCACACATCATATATACAGTGGGGACAGAAAGTATTCAGGCCCCCTTTAAATTTTTCACTGTTATATTGCAGCCATTTGCTAAAATCATTTAAGTTTATTTTTTTCCTCATTTATGTACACACAGCACCCCATATTGACAGAAAAACACAGAACTAAAATTTTTGCTGATTTATTAAAAAAGAAAAACTGAAATATCACATGGTCCTAAGTATTCAGACCCTTTGCTGTGACGCTCATATTTTTAACTCAGGTGCTGTTCTTCTGATCATCCTTGAGATGGTTCTACACCTTCATTTGAGTCCAGCTGTGTTTGATTATACTGATTGGACTTGATTAGGAAAGACACACACCTGTTTATATAAGACCTTACAGCTCACAGTGCATGTCAGAGCAAATGAGAATCATGAGGTCAAAAGGAACTGCCTGAAGAGCTCAGAGACAGAATTGTGGCAAGGCACAGATCTGGCCAAGGTTACAAAAACTTTTCTGCTGCACTTAAGGTTCCTAAGAGCACAGTGGCCTCCATAATCCTTAAATGGAAGACGTTTGGGACGACCAGAACCCTTTCTAGAGCTGGCTGTCCGGCCAAACTGAGCTATCGGAGAAGAGCCTTGGTGAGAGAGGTAAAGAAGAACCCAAAGATCACTGTGGCTGAGCTCCAGAAATGCAGTCGGGAGATACTAGAAAGTTGTAGAAAGTCAACCATCACTGCAGCCCTCCACCAGTCGGGGCTTTATGGCAGAGTGACCCGACGGAAGCCTCTCTTCAATGCAAGACACATGAAAGCCCGCATGGAGTTTGCTAAAAAAAACACCTGAAGCACTCCAAGATGGTGAGAAATAAGATTCTCTGGTCTGATGAGACCACGATAGAGCTTTTTGGCCTTAATTCTAAGTGGTATGTGTGGAGAAAACCAGGCACTGCTCTTCACCTGTTCAATACAGTCCCAACAGTGAAGCATGGTGGTGGCAGCATCATGCTGTGGGGGTGTTTTTAAGCTGCAGGGACAGGACGACTGGTTGCAATCGAGGGAAAGATGAATGCGGCCAAGTACAGGGATATCCTGGACGAAAACCTTCTCCAGAGTGCTCAGGACCTCAGACTGGGCCGAAGGTTTACCTTCCAACAAGACAATGACCCTAAGCACACAGCTAAAATAACGAAGGAGTGGCTTCACAACAACTCCGTGACTGTTCTTGAATGGCCCAGCCAGAGCCCTGACTTAAACCCAATTGAGCATCTCTGGAGAGACCTAAAAATGGCTGTCCACCAACGTTTACCATCCAACCTGACAGAACTGGAGAGGATCTGCAAGGAGGAATGGCAGAGGATCCCCAAATCCAGGTGTGAAAAACTTGTTGCATCTTTCCCAAAAAGACTCATGGCTGTATTAGAGCAAAAGGGTGCTTCTACTAAATACTGAGCAAAGGGTCTGAACACTTAGGACCATGTGATATTTCAGTTTTTCTTTAATAAATCTGCAAAAATGTCAACAGTTCTGTGTTTTTCTGTCAATATGGGGTGCTGTGTGTACATTAATGAGGAAAAAAAAATTAACTTACCGTATATACTCGAGTATAAGTCGTTCCGAGTATAAGTCGAGGCCCTAATTTACCACAAAAAAAAAAAAAAAAAAAAAAAAGGGGAAAAAAAAAAAACTTATTGACCCGAGTATAAGACGAGGGTGAGAAATGCACAGCTACTGCAAGTGGAAAAGAGGGTCAACAATGCCCATTTGCAACTTCACCGTGCCCATTGCATGCCTCACTATGCCCATTTGCAGCCATAGGTCCCCCGAACTTCAAACTCGGTAGTTAAGGGTTCCTAGATGCCCCCTAGCTGCAGCCAAAATTTGGGTTCTCTGAACCCAAAGGGTCCCGAAATGACATTGCTGCAGATGGACACAGTTGACCGACTTTGGGGCCCCGTATCTCGGGGCCACTTAGTGCTAGGAACCCCAAATTTGGTGTGCAGACCCAGTGGAACTAGCACCATAAAATATCCAAAGCTGGGGTTTCTAGCAACAAGTGGCCCCGAGATACAGGGCCCCAAAAATCGGTTCAGAAAATGTCAAGCACTTTTCTGCAGCAGAGAATGACATTTTTCCGAACCTAATTTGGGGCCCCGTATCTCGGGGCTACTTGGTGCTAGGAACTCCAGCTTTGGATATGTTGTGGACCCACTGGGTTAGCACACCAAATTTGGGGTTCCTAGCACCAAGGGGCCCTGAGATACGGGAGTTCGGAAAATGAAATTTTTTGCTGCAGAAAAAGTGCTTGACTCGAGTATAAGTCGAGGGGGGTACTTTCAGCGCAAAAAAATGTGCTGAAAAATTCGACTATACTCGAGTATATACGGTAAATGATTTTAGCAAATGGCTGCAATATAACAAAGAGTGACAAATGTAAGGGGGTCTGAATATTATATATATATACACACACACACACACACACACACACACACATATATATATATATATATATATACATATACACACACACATAAAACTATATGAACCGTGGCTTGTCAGAAAAAAGTGCGTATATATGTGGGAAGGCCAGTATGGGTGCCTGAATTTATGGGAGGAGCCCGGGGGGGGTATTTAACCAGCCCACTCCCCTGTGGTCTTTGTCGGTTTCCTGTGTGTGATACTACGTCACTAGGCCGACTATTCGAAACTCAGCGTCCGTGAGTTCTCATGTTCGTAAGTTCCGTAATCGTGAGTTCCCGTGTTCGAGATTGAGGCTCGTTACCAATTCACAGTTTCGTACAACGTGTCTGGCTCGGCTGTCACAAGTAGGGTTTCGGCTGATGTATTTCATTTCAAGCATTGTTAGATCTCATGTCACTAAACCGTGATATTCAACTTTTGAAGGACTCGCAAACTTTTCACGTAGCCATCATTATATAAACCAGACACATCATATAATCCAGTCGCATCAAAAAAATACACTGAATAGTCTCGGCGTGCCCCAGGTATTTTAGCCACATTTCAGTACATGCTCCAGAGTCCGATTTGTGGCAAGTCGCAACAGTGGCATGATCAATTCGTGCCTCTGTCATAGCAATCAAAAAACCATTTCACTGTCACCTACCACGCTCCGATTTGAATCCAGTGTGCCCCAGTTGTTTTGGCCTCATTTCAGTACATGCTCCAGAGTCCGGTTCGTTTGTCAGTCGCAGATGCGGTGCAATCGATCCGCACCTCTGTCATGGGAATTTCATTATCATTCATTTCACTCCCACTTACCGTGCCCCGTTTCAAATCCAGTTGCATCCGAGATGCACTTTTTCGTTATGGTGTGCCCCAGTTTCGGCCTTATCCAGTACCTGCACCAGAGCTCGGTTCATTGTCAGTCGCGGTACAACCGATTCGTGCCTCTGTCAGGACAAAACATTTCATTAATTTCACTGTTATGTACTGCACTCCGATTCGAATCCAGTAGCATCCGGGATGCACCGTTTCGTTGTGCACCAATGTTTTCTGTTGCCTCATTTCAATACATGCTCCAGAGTCCGGTTCGCTGTCAGTCGCAGCAGCGGCACAATCGAGTCAGGCCTCTGTCATGGCAAGATGTTTTATTCATTTCATGATTAAAGGCAAACATTTCAGTCATTTCATTATCAACACCGCACCCCGATTTCAAATCTTGGGCATTCGCAAGGCATCGATTCATCCCAGTAAGCCACAACAGTCTTGGCCTCGTTCATGCCATGCCACACAGTTCGATTCGTAGCTTGTCGCAGCATACCGATTCGTGCCACCATCAACGCATACACATTTCACTCATTTATTTCATCCCATGCACCTGTCATTTAAGTCACCATACAATTCACTGCTTCAAGTTAGTTAAGCGAAACCCTTCACGAGTTGTCACCTTTTCATTTTCCTTTTCCTCCAGGTCAGTCAAGTTCAGTAGGTCCACCCTGCACCAGGTTGGACGATATTCCCCCAGGTTAAAAAAAAAAAAAAAAAAAAAAAAACCCCATGAGCTGGGTACGTATGCCTTGTAAGGGAAAAGAAGCAAACTTGAAATTCATGTCACCCTTAATAGGTTCCGGTCGGCTAAAACTTGACCTCAAGAATAGGACATCGTATCTAGGGCAGACCATGTCCCAGGCTGGCAGCGAAGACCTCACAGCCCCTCTGTCACCTTCTCCGGTCTCAGAAAGCGGCAGTGTGCAGTCCCTCAGGGGATGGACCATCCCCAAGTTGACGGCAGAACTAAGGCGCAGGAATGTGCCCTTTCCCACTACAGCTAGGAAGGGTGAGCTCTTCCAGCTCCTCTTTCCTCCACCAGCCACAGCAGGGCCCAGCACCCAGCAAGCGTCCCTCCAGTCAATATCCTCTGCCATCTCACAACTCCACACCATGGTTTCATCTCTGTCTACCTCAGTCACGGATGTTCAAACCAGAGTAGCCGCTGCTATCCCTGACCCTACAGCAATCCAGGCTTTGACACCACTTCCTGCAGGTACCACAGGGTGGAGCCCCATTGTCTACCCATCCCATTTGGTTCCAGCCAGCATTAGGAAGGACATCCTGGACGGCAGGGACGTCAACCTCGCCTCTCCTCATTTCAGTCCACGATCTGGCAGAAAACAAAGCCTACACCTGGGGTGACGTATCAGTGGTCCTTAAGGCCAAAGACCCCAGGCTCAACCGGAAATTGTCCATCCCAGAATTCACATTGGCCTTCGGCATGCTGAGGGATGTCCTATGTTCAGCCTCTTCCAGCAGGAGAGAAGAGCTGGACTTATACCTCCATACTGTAGTAGACTTGGGCTACATGTATGGAGGATTTTCTTTTTACGATTATCATCGTTCCTTCTCTGCCAAGGCAGCAGCTAGGCTCACACAATTCCAGACAACTACGAATTGGAGCCTTATGGACACAGAGCTGTTCTGTCGCCACTTTGCGCTTGCACGCACCACTGTGCTCTATTTGCCAGTCCTCCACCCACACCGCCACCCGTTGCACCAATGTGACAGTCCGTCGCCCCTTCGAGTTTCCCTCCACCTCCTGTGCAGTTCAAGGCCACTTGGCCCCTGTACAGACGCCTCAGGTGGACAAATTCAGACGCCCAGTCCGAACCGTGGGAGGAGCAGTTATCTGTAACAATTTCAACTACGGCTCCTGCAACTTCAGCCAATGCCGCCTGCTCCACATCTGCAACCTATGCCAGAGGTCACATCCAAGGAACTTGTGCGAGGTCAAGCAACAAAAGAAGGCATGACTAAGCCGAGTTAATGTCCTGTGGCTAGGGCTCTACCTTACCGCACACCCCACTCCCTCCCTGGCCACCTACCTTATCTAGGGATTCACAGCAGGGTTTCACACCGGCCTCATTACCCTGCTCCATACTACCTACGAATGCAGGAATCTCCGCTCAGCGGACACTGATGAGCAGGCCATAGATCAGCTCTTACAGGCTGAAATAGACCGAGACTTCATCATAGGCCCCTTCACTCAGCCCCCTTTCAATACTTGGAGAGTCAGCCCTATTGGGCTTGTCAAGGGCAAGTTCTCTAATAAATTACGCTTGGTGTACAGCCTGTCTGCGCCTCATTCTTCCCACATTCCCAGTCTCAATTACCTAATCCCCTCTGAAGAATTCTCCCTCAAGTATGCCTCTGTAGATATGGCAATTCAAGCGATCAAAGCAGGCACAGGCGCCTGGCTCTACAAAGCCGACATTTCGGACGCTTTCAAGCTCCTGCCTATCCACCCATCCCTTTGGTGCTGGCATGGCATTAAGTGGAAAGAGGCATACTATTTTGCCACCAAATTGACTTTTGGTTTGAAGAGAAGCCCCTGGCTCTTCGACACTTTTGCACAGTCCCTCACCTGGATACTATTGCACAAAGCTCAGTGTCAAGAGGTCATCCATTACCCGGACGACTACTTGTTAATCGAACCACCCAGCATGTCCCCAGGAGACCTCAAAGAACAGAGTCGTATTCAGGAATCTCAATGTTCCCTTCGTTGAACATAAAGTCGACGGTCCAGCACACACCATCACCTTTCTCTGAGTCAACCTAGACACCTGCTCCATGCAGGCCAGTCTCCCCCTCGACAAACTGACCCGCATCAGGGTGGTCCTCCGAGACTTCACCTACACTAGGGGGTGTACGAAGAAGCAGCTGCAATCTGTTAGGAATGCTTAATTTTGCCATGCGGATCATTCCTCGGGGTCGCTCCTTTGTGTCACGTCTGCTGGTATTCCTTTCACAAACACAGGACCCTGATCAGATCCTCAATCTAGATACCGCAGCAATAGTGGACCTATGTGGGAGGAATTCCTTTCCGCCTGGAATGGTATATTCCTATTTATACCTACTGTGTCTTCCTTATCACCCCAGGTAGTGACAGATGCTGCAGCCTCCACAGGCTTTGCTGCAATTTTTGGCCACCATTGGTTTTCAGGACCCTGGCCCACAGATACTTTTAATTCCTGGCTTCACCCGAACATTCTCCCTCTTTAAGCTCTATCCGATAGTGGCAGCCGCACAGCTCTGGAGTCATTGTTGGACAGGACAAACTGTGGCCTTCACCACCGACAATCAGGCCACTGCAGATATTATTAACAAAGGCAGGTCCAAGTCCCTCTTGGTCATGTCCTTCCTGCACAGGCTGGTATAACTGTCTTTAAAACATCAGTTTAATATCCACTGCTCAATTGTGCCAGGCAAGTGCAACCTCGCAGCACACGCACTGTCACGCTTTAACTACACCTACTTTTTCAAACAGGTGCCTGAAGCCGATCCAGTTTCAGCCCCTATCCCTGCTTGGTCTCAGCTGACCCTGGATTAGTACAACATCTACAGGGAGCGACCCAGCTCATCAACTACTCATTGTCCCACAACACACTCAAAGCCTACCAGACAGCTTGGAGTGCGTTCAACAAATTCCTGGCTCTGAGGAAACAGACGTCAAGCACATATTGGCCCTTATTTCATATTGCCATACTCAGCTGGCCTTCTAACACGATTCGGCTATACCTAGCCGGCATCCAACATTTCTTGACTCTACGAGACCCCAAAACCTTCCTTATTCACATCCCACGCGGCACACAGAAACACCAACCGATGGTCAGTGCCAAACGTTTACCCATAACGAGTGCCATCTTCAGGGGTATCCAGTTACCATGCTCAATCATCTTCTATCACTCCTGCCCGAACAGCTGGACTCCAGTCCCCTTCTACAATTTCCAGTCAAACCCTTGAGTTCCTGTCAGTTTGTGAAACACAAAGGATTCTTCTCCGCAACCTTCACCTCGACCCCAGCCAGTACTCCGGGCACTCCTTCCGCATTGGAGCGGCCTCGGCGGCATCCCGCCACGGGGTTCCAGACCAAGTCATTAAGAGACTAGGCAGGTGGAAGTCTGCCTGCTTCACCTGGTACATCCCCAATCCTCAAGTGGAGATGGCACAGGCATTTACCAAACTAGCTCAATAAACAACTGAAAACTAAAAAAAAATACTATACCCCTACCTGAATGTTTTTTGCCCCTTTATTTTGGTATACTGTCCACCAGACCAAGGCACACTTTCAGGTCCCTTTCATGTGGTAAGTATTATGTTAAAACTCTAAATGTTGTCCATATCCGTATCAGCCATAGGGCTTCAACCATAAGTAGGAAGGCCAGTATGGTGGCCTGAATTTATGGGAGGAGCCGGGGGGGTAATTAACCAGCCCGCTCGCCTGTGGTCTTTGTCGGTTTCCTGTGCGCGATACCCACCCTCCCATCCCCTTTTTAGGGCATTTCTCAAATATTCATTTCTCTTCACAAGATATTCATTTCTAATCTAAGGTATGCCCCCTTATTTTGGTATACCATCCATCAGACCAAGGCACACTTTCAGGTCCATTTCATGTGGTAAGTATTATGTTAACTCTAAATGTTGTCCATATCCGTATCAGCCATAGGGCTCCAACCATATAAAAAAAAAAAAAATAAATAAAATAATAATAATAGATAGAGATAGAGATCTATACATATATAGACACACACACTTTTTCTGACAAGCCAGGGTTCATATAATTTTGAATTGAATAATATGTAATATAATCTTACATATAGGATTTCTGGATTGGGCTGTCTCTTTACTATATGTGGATGTTTCTTTGCTGGACTGGGCTGTTTTTTTTTAAATTTTTGCTGGATTGGGCTGTCTCTGGCATCTTATGGCACATATTTTTGAAAATTAAAATAAATTTAGCAGTAGCACCTCCTACATTGAAGCATAGGGGTCTGGCTGCAAATTGGAGCTCCACCGATGGCAGGAAGCACGTGACTTCCACTCCACCGCGATGTGAGGGCGGAAGAGCGCTGATGTGTGGAGGGCAGTGAGAGATGATGTCACCTCCCTGCTCCCCGCCGCACCTTGCTCCCACATTGAAGAGGCCCGACTGTGAAGAGCGCTCTTGTGGAGTGGGCGGAGAGAGATGTCATCTCTGCTTGTCCGCCCGCTCACTTCTCTCATCTCCTCCGCCTGTCTCATGCAGCCAGCCCGCCCGCCGCAGCAGCTGCGGTCGTGATCCGCTGGTTAAGCAGGGACCCTGCGGCAAGAGACTCGGGGCTATGGGCCCCAGATTCGGGGCTATAGCCCCAATAGCCACCCCCTAGCAATGCCCCTGACATGTATTGGAGTGCCCCCCCCGCAGGGGCACCTTTGAACAGCAGCATTGTCAGTCTAGGGGGAGGGAAGTGTTAGATGTACTAGCAGATTTAGATACACTAACAAATTGAAGCCAAACTACAGCTCACACTGCAGTTACACAAGCAGTTATGGCAAGTTTTTTTCTTTTGGGATAAAAGTTTTACATAAAAAAAAAAAGTTAAATCTGATCGTTGTAAGCACCCCAGTCACCTGTCATCCTTTATTAAGTGGTTTGTCTCAATACTCTTATTGCATTGTTATTGATACATTTGTAGGAGAGTGTGCTCTGTTAAAAAACAACAGACTTTCTGGCAGGATCACCAGGTGAAAATAAAGGAAGGAAAGCCTAAAAAGAAAACTATAATAAATGTTTGCCTTTGGGTTTAATACAATTTTAAGATAGCCATGTTCCAGGATACAATTTTGAGCAAAACAATTTGATAGAAACTAGAAGGAAAGAGAAGAGAAAGGCTGTGTAGTAAAATAGTCAGTGAGAGCTGCAGAAAGAGTTCATGGGTGCCAGTGGTACTGAGCTGCACAAGTATCAGAGTTCAGTGAGGGCTTCAGTGAAGTTTAACAAGCAGCGGTCCCAGTCTGTGCAGTCAGAGAGCTCTATGGTAAGAACACAGTAGCCAACACACTGTATTCTTTCAAGGGTAGCGAATGGACAGCGATCACCCCAATAAGAGAGCACTGCAGGGAGCAGGAGGAAGGAAGACGGTAGATAAACATGTGGCGGGGTCTACTGCACCTATGCACATGGAGGTACTGTATACTTTGTGCAGAGTATGCTAATCGATACCCGGGGCTTGGAGAGGACTACGATCATGTGAAGAATCAAAAATTCCACAGTTCCCCGACTTAGAGGTGGGCATAATCGTGTGTAACATTGTAGTACAGAGTTGCTCTGACAGGTGGTTTGTCCCATATTGCTGTACACTGTTCATGAATGTTTCCATCAGGAGGGGTTGATGAGCTTATACACTCCCCACCAGTCCAGCATCCTCGGTTACCTTACTCCCAGTAACACGATGAGGTCCCGCCGAACACATAGTGGGACCCCATGCATGCGCATTAACTCTTTCCTTCCCATACCTCGTGATCAGGCCTTAGAATTCTGGAACGCTAGTCTGCTCCCGGAGACCAGGGGAGATGGAGTGCTAGGGAGGGAGCCAGACATTGACCCCCTAACTACCGGAGGACCTGTCAGCTACCCATATTCCGCGCCTGATTGTTGTAGCTGTTCTTCCTTTCGGTTACCAATGGCAACTATCACCTCATCCTTACCTTGCCAAGTTAACCCTCTGTAGAAATGTTACTCATACCCCATAGTGCCATGTTCTTTAGGATACCCCAGAACCCACCATGCACCCCTTTAAATAACAGACCAGGCTCAAAGCGGTTGAAACTCCACTGTTGGAACTTTAACGAAACAAAATTACAGGCAAAAGTCCTCCTATCTAACACTAACTGCAGCTTCTCCTGCATACCTCTGCAGGTAGAGTCCATAGATTGAAAGTGCAGAGAGGCATTGTCCATGATAAAGGTATCCCGACGAGTCAGCATTCCCTGGAGCAGACAACAGGTCCCAGAGACCCTCGTCTTCTGTAGCTTTAGGCCCTTGGGGATCCGGACCCCTCTACTGTTTATAACACACAGGAAGGGAGGCTGGAACCCAAATAGCCCACAAACGAAGCCCAGGGAAGGCGGCAAAAAAACCTTAAAGTGGAAGTCCATGCAAAATCTAAAATACCTGCATCTATAGACACCAGGAATCTAACCTCTCTATCCCTGTAAAGAAAAAACTAGTATATATACCTTTTTGGAAGCTGATCTGACCCGCATCCCAAGCTGAGCTGTCAGCCATGGCTTCACTGTAGAGGCGGGTGCAGAGATGACAGAGGGCGACGGAAGCCCCATAGTAAGTCTATGGGTGACGTCACTTCCCAGTCATTTTACAGCAGTTGTCCTCAGTTTCTTTTGCAGAGCTTCCGGCGCTGGAGATCGGGTCGGAGCGGGTCAGATCAGCTTCCAAAAAGGTATTTATACTTATCGTTTCTTTACAGGGATAGAGATGTTAGTGTTAGATCTCTGGTGTCTATAGATGCAGGGATTTTAGATTTTGCATGGACTTCCACTTTAACCCTTTCCCCATGACTTGGTCAGCCAAAACTAACTAACTCAATGTAGACAACCTGCTTACAAGCAAGTTCACTGGCAGTGTGGATTGTGCACTATATGGATGCTGCTAGCTGGGGAGAGATGAAACTCGGGGAAGGAGCGATGCGACGGGGCTGTCACAAAGTGAGTTTCTGGCGGGTGCAGGGGGATCTTCAGGTGTGCGGTATCCCAGTGACAGTCTATGGCAGGGGTATGCAATTAGCGGACCTCCAGCTGTTGCAAAACTACAAGTCCCATCATGCCTCTGCCTCTGGGTGTCATGCTTGTGGCTGTCAGAGTCTTGCTATGCCTCATGGGACAACAGCTGGAGGTCCGCTAATTGAATATCCCTGGTCTATGGGATCTTTCAGGCTGTGGAGAGCCTGGTAGAAATGCAGCCATCTTTTCAGGCTGCGTCCTGGAAGTTTTCGTTTCTAAGTTTTTTATATCAAGCTTTTTTTTCCTGTATAAATAATGTTTAAAAAAATACATATTGGCATGTGTAATCTTATGGCACCTTAAAAGCTCCCATGATTTTTTAAATTATTTGAATATGAACTTTAAGTATTGTGAATTTTATTTTAAGCATTGCCTTTTGTATCAATATTGAAAAACACAGCAGCCTATAACCTTTATGCTGCAATATTTATTTGAATTTATACATGTTAAAGCTAAATCTGAAACAGAACAGCAGACCTGAATTTTGAATACTATCATTAATATTGTATTTACATATGGGAAGACATGTTAATTTTTAATAAACTGGAGTATGTCTGAACCATATATTGTGTTGCACATGTTCCTGCACTGTTTCCTGTGCGTTCTTTAGGTGGACTATCAGCAGGTGTGCGAATGCACATTATCCTGTACATACTGCCATAGTCACCATGTTCCATAATCCTCATGGTGTGCTCCATTCAATCCACATGATGTGCTCGGTGCAGTAAGAGAAAACATAAGTGAAATAATTATTTTAAATATAAAAGACTTTCTATGTTAGAATTTGTTCCACCTTAATTTAGCAAAGAAAAGCAGTGTTATATAAAATCTGTTTATACTGTATGTTCTTACACTGACACCTGTTTGATAAGGCGTTTCACCAATTTTAAGCATAAATTATCTGTAAGTACCACAAAATGAAAACGCGATTTAACCACTTGCCGACCGCCGCACGACGATGTACGTCGACAGAGCGGCACGGGCAGGCAAAAGGGCTTACCTGTACGTCCCTGCCTGCCCGCGGGTGGGGGGTCCGATCGGACCCCCCCCCGGTGCCTGCGGCGGTCGGCAAATGTCCCCCGGCGATCGGTGGTGAGGGGGAGGCCATCCATTCGTGGCCCCCCCCTCGCGATCGCTCCCAGCCAATGGGATCATTTCCCTGCCTCTGTATTGTACACAGAGGCAGAGGAAATGATGTCATCTCTCCTCGGCTCGGTATTTTCCGTTCCGGGCCGAGGAGAGAAGACTGAACTGTGAGTGCACCAAACACACACACACAGTAGAACATGCCAGGCACACTAAACACCCCGATCCCCCCCCAATCACCCCCCCCCCCTGTCACAAACTGACACCAAGCAGGTTTTTTTTTTTTTTTCTGATTACTGCATAGTGTCAGTTTGTGACAGTTAGTGTGTTAGGGCAGTGAGTGTTAGGCCCCCTTTAGGTCTAGGATACCCCCCTAATAAAGTTTTAACCCCTTGATCACCCCCCGTCACCAGTGTTGCTAAGCGATCATTTTTCTGATCGCTGTATTAGTGTCGCTGGTGACGCTAGTTGGGGACGTAAATATTTAGGTTCGCCGTCAGCGTTTTATAGCGTCAGGGACCCCCATATACTATCTAATAAATGTTTTAACCCCTTGCTTGCCCCCTAGTTAACCCTTTCACCACTGATCACCGTATAACCGTTACGGGTGACGCTGGTTAGTTTGTTTATTTTTTATAGTGTCAGGGCACCCGCCGTTTATTACCAAATAAAGGTTTAGCCCCCTGATCGCCCGGCGGTGATATGCGTCGCCCCAGGCAGCGTCAGATTAGCGCCAGTACCGCTAACACCCACGCACGCAGCATACGCCTCCCTTAGTGGTATAGTATCTGTATGGATCAATATCTGATCCGATCAGATCTATACTAGCGTCCCCAGCAATTTAGGGTTCCCGAAAACGCAGTGTTAGCGGGATCAGCCCAGATACCCGCTAGCACCTGCGTTTTGCCCCTCCGCCCGGCCCAGCCCACCCAAGTGCAGTATCGATCGATCACTGTCACTTACAAAACACTAAACGCATAACTGCAGCGTTCGCAGAGTCAGGCCTGATCCCTGCGATCGCTAACAGTTTTTTTGGTAGTGTTTTGGTGAACTGGCAAGCACCAGCCCCAGGCAGCGTCAGGTTAGCGCCAGTACCACTAACACCCACGCACGCACCGTACACCTCCCTTAGTGGTATAGTATATGAACGGATCAATATCTGATCCGATCAGATCTATACTAGCTTCCCCAGCAGTTTAGGGTTCCCAAACACGCAGTGTTAGCGGGATCAGCCCAGATACCCGCTAGCACCTGCGTTTTTCCCGTCCGCCCGGCCCGGCCCAGCCCAGCCCACCCAAGTGCAGTATCGATCGATCACTGTCACTTACAAAACACTAACCGCATAACTGCAGCGTGTGCAGAATCAGGCCTGATCCCTGCGATCGCTAACAGTTTTTTTGGTAGCGTTTTG
This sequence comes from Lithobates clamitans, assembly GCA_037952925.1. Classification (NCBI taxonomy): domain Eukaryota; kingdom Metazoa; phylum Chordata; class Amphibia; order Anura; family Ranidae; genus Lithobates; species Lithobates clamitans. Next base: position 3,804,748 of record JBBGZY010000418.1, read on the forward strand.
GTGAACTGGCAAGCACCAGCCCCAGGCAGCGTCAGGTTAGCGCCAGTACCGCTAACACCCACGCACGCAGCATACGCCTCCCTTAGTGGTATAGTATCTGATCAATATCTGATCCGATCAGATCTATACTAGCGTCCCCAGCAGTTTAGGGTTCCCAAAAACGCAGTGTTAGCGGGATCAGCCCAGATACCTGCTAGCACCTGCGTTTTGCCCCTCCGCCCGGCCCAGCCCACCCAAGTGCAGTATCGATCGATCACTGTCACTTACAAAACACTAAACGCATAACTGCAGCGTTCGCAGAGTCAGGCCTGATCCCTGCGATCGCTAACAGTTTTTTTGGTAGCGTTTTGGTGAACTGGCAAGCACCAGCGGCCTAGTACACCCCGGTCGTAGTCAAACCAGCACTGCAGTAACACTTGGTGACGTGGCGAGTCCCATAAGTGCAGTTCAAGCTTGTGAGGTGGCAAGCACAAGTAGTGTCCCGCTGCCACCAAAAAGACAAACACAGGCCCGTCGTGCCCATAGTGCCCTTCCTGCTGCATTCGCCAATCCTAATTGGGAACCCACCGCTTCTGCAGCGCCCGTACTTCCCCCTTTCACATCCCCAACCAAATGCAGTCGGCTGCATGAGAGGCATTTTCTTTACGTCCTCCCGAGTACCCCTACCCAGCGAACCCCCCCAAAAAAGATGTCGTGTCTGCAGCAAGCGCGGATATAGGCGTGACACCCACTATTATTGTCCCTCCTGTCCTGACAATCCTGGTCTTTGCATTGGTGAATGTTTTGAACGCTACCATTCACTAGTTGAGTATTAGCGTAGGGTACAGCATTGCACATACTAGGCACACTTTCACAGGGTCTCCCAAGATGCCATCGCATTTTGAGAGACCCGAACCTGGAACCGGTTACAGTTATAAAAGTTAGTTACAAAAAAAAGTGTAAAAAAAAAAAAAAAAAAAAAAAAACCCACATACAAAAATATAAAATAAAAAAAAAAATAGTTGTCGTTTCATTGTTCTCTCTCTCTCTCTATTCTCTCTATTGTTCTGCTCTTTTTTACTGTATTCTATTCTGCAATGTTTTATTGTTGTTGTTTTATCATGTTTGCTTTTCAGGTATGCAATTTTTTATACTTTACCGTTTACTGTGCTTTATTGTTAACCATTTTTTTGTCTTCAGGTACGCCATTCACGACTTTGAGTGGTTATACCAGAATGATGCCTGCAGGTTTAGGTATCATCTTGGTATCATTCTTTTCAGCCAGCGGTCGGCTTTCATGTAAAAGCAATCCTAGCGGCTAATTAGCCTCTAGACTGCTTTTACAAGCAGTGGGAGGGAATGCCCCCCCCCCCAACGTCTTCCGTGTTTTTCTCTGGCTCTCCTGTCTCAACAGGGAACCTGAGAATGCAGCCGGTGATTCAGCCAGCTGACCATAGAGCTGATCAGAGACCAGAGTGGCTCCAAACATCTCTATGGCCTAAGAAACCGGAAGCTACGAGCATTTTATGACTTAGATTTCGCCGGATGTAAACAGCGCCATTGGGAAATTGGGAAAGCATTTTATCACACCGATCTTGGTGTAATCAGATGCTTTGAGGGCAGAGGAGAAATCTAGGGTCTAATAGACCCCAATTTTTGCAAAAAAGAAGAGTACCTGTCACTACCTATTGCTATGATAGGGGATATTTACATTCCCTGAGATAACAATAAAAATGACTTAAAAAAAAAAATGAAAGGAACAGTTTAAAAATAAGATAAAAAAATAATAATGGAAAAAAAAAAAAAAAGCACCCCTGTCCCCCCTGCTCTCGCAGGCGTCGGTCTGGCGTCAAATGTAAACAGCAATTGCACCATGCATGTGAGGTATCGCCGCGAAGGTCAGATCGAGGGCAGTAAGTTTAGCAGTAGACCTCCTCTGTAAATCTAAAGTGGTAACCTGTAAAGGCTTTTAAAGGCTTTTAAAAATGTATTTAGTTTGTCGCCACTGCACGTTTGTGCGCAATTTTAAAGCATGTCATGTTTGGTATCCATGTACTCGGCCTAAGATCATCTTTTTTATTTCATCAAACATTTGGGCAATATAGTGTGTTTTAGTGCATTAAAATGTAAAAAAGTGTGTTTTTTCCCCAAAAAATGCGTTTGAAAAATCGCTGCGCAAATACTGTGTGAAAAAAAAAAAATGAAACACCCACCATTTTAATCTGTAGGGCATTTGCTTTAAAAAATATATATAATGTTTGGGGGTTCAAAGTAATTTTCTTGCAAAAAAAAATTATTTTTTTATGTAAACAATAAGTGTCAGAAAGGGCTTTGTCTTCAAGTGGTTAGAAGAGTGGGTGATGTGTGACATAAGCTTCTAGATGTTGTGCATAAAATGCCAGGACAGTTCAAAACCCCCCCAAATGACCCCATTTTGGAAAGTAGACACCCCAAGCTATTTGCTGAGAGTCATGTTGAGTCCATGGAATAATTTATATTGTGACACAAGTTGCGGGAAAGAGACAATTTTTTATTTTTTTTATTTTTTTTTGCGCAAAGTTGTCACTAAATGATATATTGCTCAAACATGCCATGGGAATATGTGAAATTACACCCCAAAATACATTCTGTTGCTTCTCCTGAGTACGGGGATACCACATGTGTGAGACTTTTTGGGAGCCTAGCCGCGTACGGAACCCCGAAAACCAAGCACCGCCTTCAGGCTTTCTAAGGCCGTAAATTTTTGATTTCACTCTTCACTGCCTATCACAGTTTCGGAGGCCATGGAATGCCCAGGTGGCACAAACCCCCCCCCAAATTACCCCATTTTGGAAAGTAGACACCCCAAGCTATTTGCTGAGAGGTATAGTGAGTATTTTGCAGACCTCACTTTTTGTCACAAAGTTTTGAAAAAAAAAATTTTTTTTTCTCGTCTTTCTTTATTTTCAAAAACAAATGAGAGCTGCAAAATACTCACCATGCCTCTCAGCAAATAGCTTGGGGTGTCTACTTTCCAAAATGGGGTCATTTGGGGGGGTTTATGCCACCTGGGCATTCCATGGCCTCCGAAACTGTGATAGGCAGTGAGGAGTAAAATCAAAAATGTACGCCCTTAGAAATCCTGAAGGCAGTGATTGGTTTTTCGGGGTCCCGTACGCGGCTAGGCTCCCAAAAAGTCCCACACATGTGGTATCCCCATACTCAGGAGAAGCAGCTAAATGTATTTTGGGGTGCAATTCCACATATGCCCATGGCCTGTGTGAGCAATATATCATTTAGTGACAACTTTGTGCAAAAAAAAAAAAAAAAAAAATTTGTCACTTTCCCGCAACTTGTGTCAAAATATAAAACATTCCATGGACTCAACATGCCTCAAAAGCAAATAGCTTGGGTGTCTACTTTCCAAAATGGGGTCATTTGGGGGGGTTTTATGTCATCTGGGCATTTTATGGCCTTCAAAACGGTGATAGGTAGTGAGGAGTAAAATCAAAAATGTACGCCCTTAGAAATCCTGAAGGCAGTGATTGGTTTTTGGGGCCCCGTACGCGGCTAGGCTCCCAAAAAGTCCCACACATGTGGTATCCCCGTACTCGGGAGAAGCAGCTAAATGTATTTTGGGGTGCAATTCCACATATGCCCATGGCCTGTGTGAGCAATATATCATTTAGTGACAACTTTTTGTAATTTTTTTTTTTTGTCATTATTCAATCACTTGGGACAAAAAAAAAAATGAATATTCAATGGGCTCAACATGCCTCTCAGCAAATTCCATGGGGTGTCTACTTTCCAAAATGGGGTAATTTGTGGGGGTTTTGTACTGCCCTGCCATTTTAGCACCTCAAGAAACGACATAGGCAGTCATAAATTAAAGGCTGTGTAAATTCCAGAAAATGTACCCTAGTTTGTAGACGCTATAACTTTTGCGCAAACCAATAAATATACACTTATTGACATTTTTTTTACCAAAGACATGTGGCCGAATACATTTTGGCCCAAATGTATGACTAAAATTGAGTTTATTGGATTTTTTTTAGAACAAAAAGTAGAAAATATCATTTTTTTTCAAAATTTTCGGTCTTTTTCCGTGTATAGCGCAAAAAATAAAAACGGCAGAGGTGATCAAATACCATCAAAAGAAAGCTCTATTTGTGGGAAGAAAAGGACGCAAATTTCGTTTGGGTACAGCATTGCATGACCGCGCAATTAGCAGTTAAAGCGACGCAGTGCCGAATTGTAAAAAGTGCTCTGGTCAGGAAGGGGGTAAAACCTTCCGGGGCTGAAGTGGTTAAAGTAAACGTTCACAATTCAGAGCATGTTACATGGTACACGTTACATGTGTAACATGCTCCAGATCTGCCCCTTGCATCCCCTTCCTGTGACAGTGGGCGGGGGATCTTCTCCCTGAACCTGTTGTCCCATTTTGAAAATAGAGTGACCATGTGGGGCTCCGCCCACATGGCCACATCATGCATTCACAGTGATCTGTGGTGAATACGAGAACTACAAGTACCTTTATTCATTATGGCTGGCAGCTTGTAGTTCTCATGGGACTGTGAGGGCACTGATGAGCACTCTCGTTCATTCACAAGACCTTCAGCTTGTAAACAGTCAGCCCATATCAGAGGTAAAGGTTGTAAGGCTTGTCTTTACAGGCTCCTGTGGAAAAAAAAATAAATAATAAAAGCACATTTTCTTTTCTGCAAAATATGTGCATTGATTATTTTTTTCCCAAAAGGTGGGTCGTATGACCCAGATATTTCCCAGTCTGTCTGAAGGGAAACATAAGCAGGAAGAGCTTCTAGTCCTCTGCTGTTGGTCATGGTCACATATTCAAAACAAAAAAAACAGCCTTTGGAATACAGAGTAAAATAAAAAATTCAGATCAAAAAAACGGTTTTAAATTGAAATAAAAAATGTATTATTCTGTGGCAATAACAAGATCTGGGGATAGAGCCCACAGCAGCGAAGTAAAGAAAGTCATACACTTGGGCGGGCATACACATATATATATATATATATATATATGTGTATATTATTACATCAGGGTCCCCAGAGAGCCCCCCCCATTTACATCAGGGTCCCCAGAGTGCCCCCCCCCCCCCCACTTACATCAGGGTCCCCAGAGAGCCCCCCCCCACTTACATCAGGGTCCCCAGAGAGCCCCCCCCCCACTTACATCAGGGTCCCCAGAGAGCCCCCCCCACTTACATCAGGGTCCCCAGAGAGCCCCCCCCACTTACATCAGGGTCCCCAGAGAGCCCCCCCACTTACATCAGGGTCCCCAGAGAGCCCCCCCACTTACATCAGGGTCCCCAGAGAGCCCCCCCACTTACATCAGGGTCCCCAGAGAGCCCCCCCACTTACATCAGGGTCCCCAGAGAGCCCCCCCACTTACATCAGGGTCCCCAGAGAGCCCCCCCACTTACATCAGGGTCCCCAGAGAGCCCCTCTTTACCTCAGAGAGCCCCCCTTGCCTCAGGTTCCTCAGAGAGCTCCCCTTACATCAGGGTCCCCAGAGAGCCTCCCCCTTACATTAGGGTCCCCAGAGAGCCCCTTCCTTACATCTCTCTGCTCTCTCGCCCGCCTCTCCCGTACTGCCTGCCCACTCTCTGGTGCTGCCCGCCGCACCCACGGCCCGGCTGAAGAGAGTCCACGACCATGCCCATCTCTGAGAGACTTGGGGCTATGGGCCCCAGATTCGGGGCTATAGCCCCAAAAGCCATCCCCTAGCAACGCCCCTGTGCATAGACCTAGTTCGCATACCTGGGTAGGTCCGTCGGTGGTTTTTTATTGGCGGGAGGCTGGGGGGGGGGGGGGGGGGCCTTAGAGCAGAGGACATCTGGGCCTGGGTCTTGTATGGTTGGATGTAGTACTCCAGCTGGATGACCCCCAAAGTAAGGGGGTCCCTGTTGCTGCAGGCAGGGGAGTAGTATGGTGCCAGCCAAAGGATGTTGCAGGGCACTGAAGAGGACAAGGGTGCCAGGCCAGGAGAGACTTGCAGAGTTCAGTCTGACAAGAGGTAAGGAAGGGGACAGTGAGCCAAGTATAACCCCAGAGTAACATGATTCCAGTATATGGCAGTCTTACCTCGATGGGGTCCCAGGTGCAGGCTAAGTGTGGTGCGGATCAGCGTTCTAGGGTGAAGAACGCCGTGGGACGGTAAAATAAACAAGCCTCTTCATATAGTAAGGCCGCGCCCGCGATTGGTCGCGGGCGCAGCCAATGGGTGGAGAGATGGACGCCCCCCCGAGCCTGGGGCGTGCGCACCGGCCCCCATAGGACACCGCCACCTGAGTGCATGTGAGCCTCCAGGTGCGGTGACGTGTATACCCCGGCGGCGTGATGACATACGCCGCACGGGGGCGGAGCCGAGACCCGCCCCGAAGGCCCGCGGCGCGGGAGAAGCCGGGTCGAATTCTGATCCAGCGTCTCCTGGTTACGAGAACGCCACCCGCAGCAACGTAGTTGCATCGGGTGGCCCCCCCCGCACCGAGTGAGGAAAAAATCCGGCAGCACGGGCCGGAGCGGGAAGGTCCCGCAGCATGAGAAGGGGCAGGACACACCCAGTGGTGGTGTATAAAAGTCAGGAACTATAAACAGAGAGCACACAGGGGGGGACATGGCAGAGTGGGGATTGGCCAGAAGGAAAAAAGGGGAGGAAAAGGGAGTTATAAGAGGGGTGAAAGAGACAATGGTCATGATGAGCCCAATAAATACATAAAAAACATAAAATGCAAAGTATACCTCAGGGGTCTTGTGGATATAAATACGATGGGTAGAGAAAATTGCTATATACATAATATACAATATGTGACTTGGGGGGAGAGGGGGGGGGGTAAAAAAGAAAAAGGAGCACAGATAATGTATATATGTTCAGGTTTGGAGGGGGGTCTCATCTGGTTCCCATTCAGAGCCCCCAGACGCGAAACCCTCCAGGAATGGTCTAAAGGATATGCACGTGTTTAACCCTGGGGGTTGGGTGGCTCTGAGTCTGAAGATCCACCTCTGTTCTAATTGTAAAAGTGTTTTGTTCGTATCTCCTCCACGTATACGCCACTGATGATAAGTTCACCTTTCGTAACATGTTACATCCATATTCAGGGTGTAACATTTAATATGTTACTGTAAGACCAGCCACCGCAAACACCCCCCCTCCCCCAAATCCTCTGTTGCAGTGGCGGCTGGTGCTCCATCAGTCGGAGACAACGGCTGCTGCTGAAGCAGGATTCCCCTCCGAGTCGTGGCTGGTGGGTCGGTTGGTCGATCCTCGTCATCACGGCAGCCGGGCGCCTCCTCCTTCCTCCTTGTCAAGCTCAGACAAACTACTGCGCTCAGAAATGGTCTGATAAACCATGCTCAAAATGGAAATGAAAAATTACCAAATGAAAAATAAGGGATAAAAATTGTGGAAAAATATTGGAAAATGACAATACTGATGACGCACACCAATAGTGTTAAAGGTTTGCGTAGGATAGCCCAGAGTGCTAAACATAGCTAAAACTAGGTGCTACAGCTAGAAGACAAAAGAGGGCTCTCTCTCTCCAACCACTGGAAGAAAAACAAAAGAAATAATAGTGCAACCCCATAGTGTAGAATTAAAATATAATATTTGACAATTTGTACAGGAACAGGCCAAGATTCTAACCATGTACAGTATCTCACAAAAGTGAGTACACCCTCACATTTTTGTAAATATTTTATTATATTTTTTCATGTGACAACACTGAAGAAATTACACTTTGCTACAGTGTAAAGTAGTGAGTGTACAGCTTGTATAACAGTGTAAATTTGCTGTCCCCTCAAAATAACTCAAACACACAGCCCTTAATGTCCAAACCGCTGACAACAAAAGTGAGTACACTCCTAAGTGAAAATGTCCAAATTGGGCCCAATTAGCCATTTTCCCTCCCCGGTGTCATGTGACTAGTTAGTGTTACAAGGTCTTAGGTGTGAATGGGGAGCAGATATGTTACATTGGGTGTTATTGCTCTCACTCTCTCATACTGGTCACTGGAAGCTCAACATGGCACCTCATGGCAAAGAACTCTGAGGATCTGAAAAAAAGAATAGTATCTCTACATAAAGATGGCCTAGGGCCTAGGCTATAAGAAGAGATATAGATATAGATATAGATATAGATATATATATATATATATATATATATAGTATATTATTACATCAGGGTCCCCAGTGAGCCTCCCCACTTACATCAGGGTCCCCAGAGAGCTCCTTCCTTACATCAGGATCCCCAGAGAGCCTCCCCCCCCCCCCACTTACATCAGGGTCCCCAGAGAGCCCCCCCCCACTTACATCAAGGTCCCCAGAGAGCCCCCCCCCACTTACATCAGGGTCCCCAGAGAGCCCCCCCCACTTGCATCAGGGTCCCCAGAGAGCCCCCCCCACTTGCATCAGGGTCCCCAGAGAGCCCCCCCCACTTGCATCAGGGTCCCCAGAGAGCCCCCCCCACTTGCATCAGGGTCCCCAGAGAGCCCCCCCCACTTGCATCAGGGTCCCCAGAGAGCCCCCCCCACTTGCATCAGGGTCCCCAGAGAGCCCCCCCCACTTGCATCAGGGTCCCCAGAGAGCCCCCCCCACTTGCATCAGGGTCCCCAGAGAGCCCCCCCCACTTGCATCAGGGTCCCCAGAGAGCCCCCCCCACTTGCATCAGGGTCCCCAGAGAGCCCCCCCCACTTGCATCAGGGTCCCCAGAGAGCCCCCCCCACTTGCATCAGGGTCCCCAGAGAGCCCCCCCCACTTGCATCAGGGTCCCCAGAGAGCCCCCCCCACTTGCATCAGGGTCCCCAGAGAGCCCCCCCCACTTGCATCAGGGTCCCCAGAGAGCCCCCCCACTTGCATCAGGGTCCCCAGAGAGCCCCCCCCACTTGCATCAGGGTCCCCAGAGAGCCCCCCCCACTTGCATCAGGGTCCCCAGAGAGCCCCCCCACTTGCATCAGGGTCCCCAGAGAGCCCCCCCACTTGCATCAGGGTCCCCAGAGAGCCCCCCCACTTGCATCAGGGTCCCCAGAGAGCCCCCCCACTTGCATCAGGGTCCCCAGAGAGCCCCCCCACTTGCATCAGGGTCCCCAGAGAGCCCCCCCACTTGCATCAGGGTCCCCAGAGAGCCCCCCCACTTGCATCAGGGTCCCCAGAGAGCCCCCCCACTTGCATCAGGGTCCCCAGAGAGCCCCCCACTTACATCAGGGTCCCCAGAGAGCCCCCCCACTTACATCAGGGTCCCCAGAGAGCCCCCCCACTTACATCAGGGTCCCCAGAGAGCCCCCCCACTTACATCAGGGTCCCCAGAGAGCCCCTCTTTACCTAAGAGTCCCCAGAGAGCCCCCCTTGCCTCAGGTTCCTCAGAGAGCCTCCCCCTTACATCAGGGTTCCCAGAGAGCCCCTTCCTTACATCTCTCTGCTCTCTCGCCCGCCTCTCCCGTACTGCCTGCCCACTCTGGTGCTGCCCACCGCACCCACGGCCCGGCTGAAGAGAATCCACGACCATGCCCATCTCTGAGAGACTTGGGGCTATGGGCCCCAGATTCGGGGCTATAGCCCCAAAAGACACCCCCTAGCAACGCGCCTGGGCATAGACATAGTTCGCATACCTGGGTAGGTCCGTCTGTGGTTTTTATTGGCGGGAGGCTGGGGGGGGGGGGCCTTAGAGCAGAGGACATCTGGGCCTGGGTCTTGTATGGTTGGATGTAGTACTCCAGCTGGATGACCCCCAAAGTAAGGGGGTCCCTGTTGCTGCAGGCAGGGGAGTAGTATGGTGCCAGCCAAAGGATGTTGCAGGGCACTGAAGAGGACAAGGGTGCCAGGCGAGACTTGCAGAGTTCAGTCTGACAAGAGGTAAGGAAGGGGACAGTGAGCCAAGTATAACCCCAGAGTAACGCGAGTCCAGTATATGGCAGTCTTACCTCGATGGGGTCCCAGGTGCAGGCCAAGTGTGGTGCGGATCAGCGTTCTAGGGTGAAGAACGCCGTGGGACGGTAAAATAAACAAGCCTCTTCATATAGTAAGGCCGCGCCCGCGATTGGTCGCAGCCAATGGGTGGAGAGATGGACGCCCCCCGAGCCTGGGGCGCGCGCACCGGCCCCCATAGGACACCACCACCTGAGTGCATGTGAGCCTCCAGGTGCGGTGACGTGTATACCCCGGCGGCGTGATGACATACGCCGCACGGGGGCGGAGCCGAGACCTGCCCCGAAGGCCCTCGGCGCGGGAGAAGCCGGGTCGAATTTCAATCCAGCGTCTCCTGGTTACGAGAACGCCACCCGCAGCAACGTAGTTGCGTCGGGTGGCCCCCCCCCCCCCCCCCGCGCCGAGTGAGGAAAAAATCCGGCAGCACGGGCCGGAGCGGGATGGTCCCGCAGCATGAGGAGAAGGGGCGACAGACCCAGTGGTGGTGTATAAAAAAGTCAGGAACTATAAACAGAGAGCACACAGGGGGGGACATGGCAGAGTGGGGATTGGCCAGAAGGAAAAAAAGGGGAGGAAAAGGGAGTTATAAGAGGGGTGAAAGAGACAATGGTCATGATGAGCCCAATAAATACATAAAAAACATAAAATGCAAAGTATACCTCAGGGGTCTTGTGGATATAAATACGATGGGTAGAGAAAATTGCTATATACATAATATACAATATGTGACTTGGGGGGAGAGGGGGGGGGTAAAAAAAGAAAAAGGAGCACAGATAATGTATATGTTCAGGTTTGGAGGGGGGTCTCATCTGGTTCCCATTCAGAGCCCCCAGATGCGAAACCCTCCAGGAATGGTCTAAAGGATATGCACGTGTTTAACCCTGGGGGTTGGGTGGCTCTGAGTCTGAAGATCCACCTCTGTTCTAATTGTAAAAGTGTTTTGTTCGTATCTCCTCCACGTATACGCCACTGATGATAAGTTCACCTTTCGTAACATGTTACATCCATATTCAGGGTGTAACATTTAATATGTTACTGTAAGACCAGCCACCGCAAACACCCCCCCCTCCCCCAAATCCTCTGTTGCAGTGGCGGCTGGTGCTCCATCAGTCGGAGACAACAGCTGCTGCTGAAGCAGGATTCCCCTCCGAGTAGTGGCTGGTGGGTCGGTCGATCCTCGTCATCACGGCAGCCGGGCGCCTCCTCCTTGTCAAGCTCAGACAAACTACTGCGCTCAGAAATGGTCTGATAAACCATGCTCAAAATGGAAATGAAAAATTACCAAATGAAAAATAAGGGATAAAAATTGTGGAAAAATATTGGAAAATGACAATACTGATGACGCACACCAATAGTGTTAAAGGTTTGCGTAGGATAGCCCAGAGTGCTAAACATAGCTAAAACTAGGTGCTACAGCTAGAAGACAAAAGAGGGCGCTCTCTCTCCAACCACTGGAAGAAAAACAAAAGAAATAACAGTGCAACCCCATAGTGTAGCATTAAAATATAATATTTGACAATTTGTACAGGAACAGGCCAAGATTCTAACCATGTACAGTATCTCACAAAAGTGAGTACACCCCTCACATTTTTGTAAATATTTTATTATATTTTTTCATGTGACAACACTGAAGAGATTACACTTTGCTACAGTGTAAAGTAGTGAGTGTACAGCTTGTATAACAGTGTAAATTTGCTGTCCACTGAAAATAACTCAACACACAGCCATTAACGTCTAAACCGCTGGCAACAAAAGTGAGTACACTCCTAAGTGAAAATGTCCAAATTGGGCCCAATTAGCCATTTTCCCTCCCCGGTGTCATGTGACTAGTTAGTGTTACAAGGTCTTAGGTGTGAATGGGGAGCAGATATGTTACATTGGGTGTTATTGCTCTCACTCTCTCATACTGGTCACTGGAAGCTCAACATGGCACCTCATGGCAAAGAACTCTGAGGATCTGAAAAAAGAATTGTATCTCTACATAAAGATGGCCTAGGATATAAGAAGATATAGATATATATATATAGTATATTGTATATTATTACATCAGGGTCCCCAGAGAGCCCCCCTCCCTTACATCAGGGTCCCCAGAGAGCCCCCTCCATTACATCAGGGTCCCCAGAGAGCCCCATCCATTACATCAGGGTCCCCAGAGAGCCCCCCCCCATTACATCAGGGTCCCCAGAGAGCCCCCCCCCCATTACATCAGGGTCCCCAGAGAGCCCCCCCCATTACATCAGGGTCCCCAGAGAGCCCCCCATTACATCAGGGTCCCCAGAGAGCCCCCCCCCTTACATCAGGGTCCCCAGAGAGCCCCCCCCTTACATCAGGGTCCCCAGAGAGCCCCCCCCTTACATCAGGGTCCCCAGAGAGCCCCCCCCCTTACATCAGGGTCCCCAGAGAGCCCCCCCCCTTACATCAGGGTCCCCAGAGAGCCCCCCCCCTTACATCAGGGTCCCCAGAGAGCCCCCCCCCCTTACATCAGGGTCCCCAGAGAGCCCCCCCCCCTTACATCAGGGTCCCCAGAGAGCCCCCCCCCTTACATCAGGGTCCCCAGAGAGCCCCCTCCCTTACATCAGGGTCCCCAGAGAGCCCCCTCCCTTACATCAGGGTCCCCAGAGAGCCCCCTCCCTTACATCAGGGTCCCCAGAGAGCCCCCTCCCTTACATCAGGGTCCCCAGAGAGCCCCCTCCCTTACATCAGGGTCCCCAGAGAGCCCCCTCCCTTACATCAGGGTCCCCAGAGAGCCCCCTCCCTTACATCAGGGTCCCCAGAGAGCCCCCTCCCTTACATCAGGGTCCCCAGAGAGCCCCCTCCCTTACATCAGGGTCCCCAGAGAGCCCCCTCCCTTAC
>JBBGZY010000418.1:3822500-3832500 GCA_037952925.1 Lithobates clamitans
ATCTGGTTCCCCCTCCTAAAACAGCTTGCACGGCATTTCAGGGGTTAAAAACACTTGTATATGGCTTCTCTGACTGCTCTACTCTTTGTATAAATCATCCTCACTCTTCCTTCTTACCCCAGACCCTTTCTGTCCAGGGGAAGCAGATTTTGATAGCAAGCTGGCTATTGCTATTGAATCTGGTTCCCCCTCCCAATATAGCTTCCACAGCATTTCAAGGGTTAAAAACACTTGTATATGGCTTCTCTGACTGCTCTACTCTTTGTATAAATCATCCTCACTCTTCCTTCTTACCCCAGACCCTTTCTGTCCAGGGGAAGCGGATTTTGATAGCAATCTGACTATTGCTATCGGATCTGGTTCCCCCTCCCAAAACAGCTTGCACGGCATTTCAGGGGTTAAAAACACTTGTATATGGCTTCTCTGACTGCTCTACTCTTTGTATAAATCATCCCCATTCTTTCTTCTTACCCCAGACTCTTTCTATCCAGGGGAAGTGGATTTTGATAGCAAGTTGACTCTTGCTATCGGATCTGGTTCCCCCTCCCAATATAGCTTCCACAGCATTTCGAGGGTTAAAAACACTTGTATATGGCTTCTCTGATTGCTCTACTCTTTGTATCAGTCATCCTCACTCTTCTTTCTTACCCCAGACCCTTTCTGTCCAGGGGAAGCGGATTTTGATAGCAAGCTGACTATTGCTATCGAATCTGGTTCCCACTCCCAAAATAGCTTGCACGGCATTTCAAGGGTTAAAAACACTTGTATATGGCTTCTCTGACTGCTCTACTCTTTGTATCAATCATCCTCACTCTTCTTTCTTAAACCAGACCCTTTCTGTCCAGGGGAAGCGGATTTTGATAGCGAGTTGACTCTTGCTATCGGATCTGGTTCCCCCTCCTAAAACAGCTTGCACGGCATTTCAGGGGTTAAAAACACTTGTATATGGCTTCTCTGACTGCTCTACTCTTTGTATAAATCATCCCCATTCTTTCTTCTTACCCCAGACTCTTTCTATCCAGGGGAAGCGGATTTTGATAGCAAGTTGACTCTTGCTATCGGATCTGGTTCCCCCTCCCAATATAGCTTCCACAGCATTTCAAGGGTTAAAAACACTTGTATATGGCTTCTCTGATTGCTCTACTCTTTGTATCAATCATCCTCACTCTTCTTTCTTACCCCAGACCCTTTCTGTCCAGGGGAAGCGGATTTTGATAGCAAGCTGACTATTGCTATCGAATCTGGTTCCCACTCCCAAAATAGCTTGCACGGCATTTCAAGGGTTAAAAACACTTGTATATGGCTTCTCTGACTGCTCTACTCTTTGTATCAATCATCCTCACTCTTCTTTCTTAAACCAGACCCTTTTTGTCCAGGGGAAGCGGATTTTGATAGCGAGTTGACTCTTGCTATCGGATCTGGTTCCCCCTCCCAAAAAAGCTTGCACGGCATTTCAGGGGTTAAAAACACTTGTATATGGCTTCTCTGACTATTCTACTCTTTGTATAAATCATCCTCACTCTTCTTTCTTACCCCAGACCCTTTCTGTCCAGGGGAAGCGGATTTTGATAGCAAGTTGACTCTTGCTATCGGATCTGGTTCCCCCTCCCAATATAGCTTCCACAGCATTTCGAGGGTTAAAAACACTTGTATATGGCTTCTCTGATTGCTCTACTCTTTGTATCAGTCATCCTCACTCTTCTTTCTTACCCCAGACCCTTTCTGTCCAGGGGAAGCGGATTTTGATAGCAAGCTGACTATTGCTATCGAATCTGGTTCCCACTCCCAAAATAGCTTGCACGGCATTTCAAGGGTTAAAAACACTTGTATATGGCTTCTCTGACTGCTCTACTCTTTGTATCAATCATCCTCACTCTTCTTTCTTAAACCAGACCCTTTCTGTCCAGGGGAAGCGGATTTTGATAGCGAGTTGACTCTTGCTATCGGATCTGGTTCCCCCTCCTAAAACAGCTTGCACGGCATTTCAGGGGTTAAAAACACTTGTATATGGCTTCTCTGACTGCTCTACTCTTTGTATAAATCATCCCCATTCTTTCTTCTTACCCCAGACTCTTTCTATCCAGGGGAAGCGGATTTTGATAGCAAGTTGACTCTTGCTATCGGATCTGGTTCCCCCTCCCAATATAGCTTCCACAGCATTTCAAGGGTTAAAAACACTTGTATATGGCTTCTCTGATTGCTCTACTCTTTGTATCAATCATCCTCACTCTTCTTTCTTACCCCAGACCCTTTCTGTCCAGGGGAAGTGGATTTTGATAGCGAGTTGACTCTTGCTATCGGATCTGGTTCCCCCTCCCAAAAAAGCTTGCACGGCATTTCAGGGGTTAAAAACACTTGTATATGGCTTCTCTGACTATTCTACTCTTTGTATAAATCATCCTCACTCTTCTTTCTTACCCCAGACCCTTTCTGTCCAGGGGAAGCGGATTTTGATAGCAAGCTGACTATTGCTATCGGATCTGGTTCCCCCTCCCAAACCAGCTTGCACGGAATTTCAGGGGTTAAAAACACTTGTATATGGCTTCTCTGACTGCTCTACTCTTTGTATAAATCATCCTCACTCTTCTTTCTTACCCCAGACCCTTTCTGTCCAGGGGAAGCGGATTTTGATAGCAATCTGACTACTGTTATCGGATTTGGTTCCCCCTCCCAAAACAGCTTGCACGGCATTTCAGGGGTTAAAAACACTTGTATATGGCTTCTCTGACTGCTCTACTCTTTGTATAAATCATCCCCATTATTCCTTCTTACCCCAGACTCTTTGTATCCAGGGGAAGCGGATTTTGATAGCGAGTTGACTCTTGCTATCGAATCTGGTTCCCCCTCCCAATATAGCTTCCACAGCATTTCAAGGGTTAAAAACACTTGTATATGGCTTCTCTGACTGCTCTACTCTTTGTATCAATCATCCTCACTCTTCTTTCTTACCCCAGACCCTTTCTGTCCAGGGGAAGTGGATTTTGATAGCAAGCTGACTATTGCTATCGGATCTGGTTCCCCCTCCCAAAACAGCTTGCATGGCATTTCAGGGGTTAAAAACACTTGTATATGGCTTCTCTGACTGCTCTACTCTTTGTATAAATCATCCTCACTCTTCTTTCTTACCCCAGACCCTTTCTGTCCAGGAGAAGCGGATTTTGATAGCAAGCTGACTATTGCTATCGAATCTGGTTCCCCCTCCCAATATAGCTTCCACAGCATTTCAAGGGTTAAAAACACTTGTATATGGCTTCTCTGACTATTCTACTCTTTGTATCAATCATCCCCATTCTTCCTTCTTACCCCAGACTCTTTCTATCCAGGGGAAGCGGATTTTGATAGCGAGTTGACTCTTGCTATCGGATCTGGTTCCCCCTCCCAAAACAGCTTGCACGGCATTTCAGGGGTTAAAAACACTTGTATATGGCTTCTCTGACTATTCTACTCTTTGTATAAATCATCCTCACTCTTCTTTCTTACCCCAGACCCTTTCTGTCCAGGGGAAGCAGATTTTGATAGCAAGCTGACTATTGCTATCGGATCTGGTTCCCCCTCCCAAACCAGCTTGCACGGCATTTCAGGGGTTAAAAACACTTGTATATGGCTTCTCTGACTGCTCTACTCTTTGTATAAATCATCCTCACTCTTCCTTTTTACCCCAGACCCTTTCTGTCCAGGGGAAGCAGATTTTGATAGCAAGCTGGCTATTGCTATTGAATCTGGTTCCCCCTCCCAATATAGCTTCCACAGCATTTCAAGGGTTAAAAACACTTGTATATGGCTTCTCTGACTGCTCTACTCTTTGTATAAATCATCCTCACTCTTCCTTCTTACCCCAGACCCTTTCTGTCCAGGGGAAGCGGATTTTGATAGCAATCTGACTATTGCTATCGGATCTGGTTCCCCCTCCCAAAACAGCTTGCACGGCATTTCAGGGGTTAAAAACACTTGTATATGGCTTCTCTGACTGCTCTACTCTTTGTATAAATCATCCCCATTCTTCCTTCTTACCCCAGACTCTTTCTATCCAGGGGAAGCGGATTTTGATAGCAAGTTGACACTTGCTATCGGATCTGGTTCCCCCTCCCAATATAGCTTCCACAGCATTTCAAGGGTTAAAAACACTTGTATATGGCTTCTCTGATTGCTCTACTCTTTGTATCAATCATCCTCACTCTTCTTTCTTACCCCAGACCCTTTCTGTCCAGGGGAAGCGGATTTTTATAGCAATCTGACTATTGCTATCGAATCTGGTTCCCACTCCCAAAATAGCTTGCACGGCATTTCATTGGTTAAAAACACTTGTATATGGCTTCCCTGACTGCTCTACTCTTTGTATAAATCATCCCCATTCTTCCTTCTTACCCCAGACTCTTTCTATCCAGGGGAAGCGGATTTTGATAGCGAGTTGACTCTTGCTATCGGATCTGGTTCCCCCTCCCAATATAGCTTCCACAGCATTTCAAGGGTTAAAAACACTTGTATATGGCTTCTCTGATTGCTCTACTCTTTGTATCAATCATCCTCACTGTTCTTTCTTACCCCAGACCCTTTCTGTCCAGGGGAAGCGGATTTTGATAGCAAGCTGACTATTGCTATCGAATCTGGTTCCCACTCCCAAAATAGCTTGCACGGCATTTCAAGGGTTAAAAACACTTGTATATGGCTTCTCTGACTGCTCTACTCTTTGTATCAATCATCCTCACTCTTCCTTCTTACCCCAGACCCTTTCTGTCCAGGGGAAGCTGATTTTGATAGCAAGCTGACTATTGCTATCGAATCTGGTTCCCCCTCCCAATATAGCTTCCACAGCATTTCAAGGGTTAAAAACACTTGTATATGGCTTCTCTGACTGCTCTACTCTTTCTATAAATCATCCTCACTCTTCCTTCTGATAGGGTTGAAATAATGACTTAGAGTTCCACTTTAATTGTTTCTGTTTTTTCTTACCTGTGTACGTATCAATTGTTCTATTTAAATTGTTTGTGCTCCTTTCTTACCTGTGTACGTATCAATTGTTCTATTTAAATTGTTTGTGCTCCTTTCTTACCTGTGTACGTATCAATTGTTCTATCAATCTGTATCTAGATGGAATTTGGAACTGCTGAATAATCATTACATGTTCGCTGATGAGAAACTCTTTGTACCTTAACCTCATTTGGTAATGCCGATAAGATTACTGCTTTTGGAACTGCCTATAAAAGAAGTAAAGGGAGCAGTCCTTTTTTGGATGCTCAGAACTGTGATACAGACATACCTGACTCCGTGTCATTATTCTTATAGAAGCAATAATTTGGCAAAGCAATATAAACTATAAGCAACTTATTTAAAAGTTGAACCTAACACTTCTTACCCCAGACCCTTTCTGTCCAGGGGGAACGGATTCTGGTAGCAAGCTGACTGTGTGTTAAATTTGGTATTATCGCTCTCACTCTCTCATACTGGTCACTGGAAGTTCAACATGGCACCTCATGGGAAAGAACTCTCTGAGGGAGGATCTGAAAAAAAGAATTGTTGCTCTACATAAAGGTGGCCTAGGCTATAAGAAGATTGCCAAGACCCTAAAACTGAGCTGCAGTACGGTGGCCAAGACCATACAGCGGTATAACAGGACAGGTTCCCCTCAGAACAGGCCTCGCCATGGTCAACCAAAGAAGTTGAGGTCATGTGCTCAGCATCATATCCAGAGGTTGACTTTTGGAAATAGACGTATGAGTGCTGCCAGCATTGCTGCAGAGGTTAAAGGGGTCAGCCTGTAAGTGTAAGTGTCGCACACCGCATCAAATTGGTCTGTATGGCTGTCATCCCAGAAGGAAGCCTCTTCTAAAGATGATGCACAAGAAAGCCCACAAACAGTTTGCTGAAGACTAGCAGACTAAGGACATGGATTTCTGGAACCATGTCCTGTGGTCTGATGAGACCAAGATAAACGTATTTGGTTCAGATGGTGTCAAGCGTGTGTGGCGGCAACCAGGTGAGAAGTACAAAGACAAGTGTGTCTTGTCTACAGTCAAGCATGGTGGTGGGAGTGTCATGGTCTGGGGCTGCCGGTGTGCTAAAATAAAACCTTGACTCGTGCAGAAGTTCGACCGCATCACTTCCGGTGCGGCTACATCACAAAACAGCTGATCGCGGGGCTCCACTGCGCATGCGCTGCTTCACCATGCCTATACCGCGCATGTGCAGACGCTCATTTTAGTTGAGAAAAATTATAGACTCGAGTGGGTAGGCGGAGGCGGCGCGAGTTGCTTAATTACATCATCGGCAGCACCGCCTCCAGCCCCGCCCCTAGCCTGCTCTGGAGAAGGGGGGCGGGCCCCCTTGCAACTTAGCACTGTGTATATCAACGGGACCAAGGTTGAAAGAAAATATCAAGCTGCACCGCCTCCAGCTCTGCCATCGCCCCTAGCCTGCTCTGCTGAAGGGGGGCGGGCCCAATGCATAATAGCACTGTGTATATCAATGGCAGGTCCAGGAAAAATATAGAGCTGTGCCTGTGGGAGGGGCCAAGGCTTTGTATAGAAGACATTCCTCATCAATATGAGCATCCACACTGCATGATGTACATAATGTGAAGGGCTGTTCAATCTGTTCAGGAACGAAAACAGCAGCCTTACACATGGAGCCTCCGCTTACACAAATCTGTCTGTACACAGCCCTGCAAAATACATAAAAGGGAGGTCAAGGAAAATTATAGAGCAGTGTCTGTGACAGTGGCGGTTGGTGCTCAAAAATTTTGGGGGGGCGCAAACAAACTGAAAAATACTGAAACCACCCCAGCCCCCCCCCCAATCAATTGCAGCCTGTCAAATGCAGCAATTTGTGCCCGTCAAATGCAGCCACTGTGCCAGTCAAATGCAGCCACTTGTGCCCCTCATACACAGCCACTTGTGCCCCTCATACGCAGCCACTTGTGCTCCTCATACGCAGCCACTTGTGCCCCTCATATGCAGCCACTTCTGCCATTCAAATGGAGCCACTTGTGCCCATCATATGCAGCCACTTGTGCCCAGTATATGCAGCCATTTGTGCCCATCAAATGCAGACAGGCGTGTCCCCCAACTCGGCTGTTACTTCACTAACCCCCCCCCTGCGCAGCTGGTCTAGTGGCACTTACCGAGTGACGGGCTTCCTCCTCTTCTGTAGTGGCGGCTGTGGCCCCTGTGTCCGCTCGGCTCCTCAGGCTTTTATAGTATGTGTCTATAGTATGCCTGTAAAGGGGGGCATGTTTCCCGTAATTAGAACAGTCTGACAGCAAAATGACAGTTCTAAAGGAAAAAAAGTCATGTAAAATTACTATCGCTAGCGCCAGCTATAATGAATTGTCGGTCCGGCAATACACATAAAAGTTCATTGATAAAAATGGCATGGAATTTCCCCACAAGGGAACCCCGAACCAAAATTTAAAAAAAAAACTGCGTGGGGGTCCCCCTAAATTCCATACCAGGCCCTTCAGGTCTGGTATGGATATTAAGGGGAACCCGGCGCCAAAATAAAAAAAAAGGCGTGGGGTCCCCCCATAAATCCATAAAAATAAAAAATATTGTGTCTGCGCTAGGAAAAATCACTACACTCAAAGTGCAGTGTTAATAAACATAAACAACCTGAGTGTTGAAATAAAATATAAAGTGCACAATACTATATAAACAGAGAATGTGAATGATCAAACAAAGTGACATATCAGTTGAAATGACAAATAAATACTGGAGGGTATAACAAATGGTGAATAAATGAAGTCCAAAAGCGTGAATATCCAATGATATAAAAGTGCCCGAATAAATTAGTCCCAAAATAGGGTGATTTTCACATATTCTATCTTCCAAAATGTGCCACCAAAAAACATGCTGTAGTGTCTTCCAGCCGCCCCCACAGGTGTATATGCTCACCTTCCTGTGTGTGACACAGCGATTAAACTATGCCAAACAAAGCCTTGGAGCCACTCCTGTGCTCATTAGGAATCAGCTGTGTAAACTTCCAATGTTCTCAAATGGAGATGGTTTATGCAAGAGAAAAAAACTCCATAGCGCAATATGTAGGTATAAAGCATTTAATAAAATAATTAGCTCCCCTGTCTGGGGTACTCACATATTGTGGGTGCGTAAGTGCACCAACCATATCAAGCATAAAGCGGATAATCTCCCGGTGTGGCGTGCGGTGTAGCGTGTGTAACGAAAAGACTCCTTCTCTCTCTCTGCTGACAGCTCCGTCCAGGCCCCTCCCCTACGCGTGTTCGGCACCGGGACCACGTGCCTTCTTCAGGGGGATCTGATTGGACGAGAGCTTCAGAGTGAATATATATATAGCTCCGGCGGCCATTTTGCCTGAGACCGCAGACAAATTTGTGTCTATGGCGGCCATTTTAGCCGCCATAGACACAAATTTGTCTGCGGTCTCAGGCAAAATGGCCGCCGGAGCTATATATATATTCACTCTGAAGCTCTCGTCCAATCAGATCCCCCTGAAGAAGGCACGTGGTCCCGGTGCCGAACACGCGTAGGGGAGGGGCCTGGACGGAGCTGTCAGCAGAGAGAGAGAAGGAGTCTTTTCGTTACACACGCTACACCGCACGCCACACCGGGAGATTATCCGCTTTATGCTTGATATGGTTGGTGCACTTACGCACCCACAATATGTGAGTACCCCAGACAGGGGAGCTAATTATTTTATTAAATGCTTTATACCTACATATTGCGCTATGGAGTTTTTTTCTCTTGCATAAACCATCTCCATTTGAGAACATTGGAAGTTTACACAGCTGATTCCTAATGAGCACAGGAGTGGCTCCAAGGCTTTGTTTGGCATAGTTTAATCGCTGTGTCACACACAGGAAGGTGAGCATATACACCTGTGGGGGCGGCTGGAAGACACTACAGCATGTTTTTTGGTGGCACATTTTGGAAGATAGAATATGTGAAAATCACCCTATTTTGGGACTAATTTATTCGGGCACTTTTATATCATTGGATATTCACGCTTTTGGACTTCATTTATTCACCATTTGTTATACCCTCCAGTATTTATTTGTCATTTCAACTGATATGTCACTTTGTTTGATCATTCACATTCTCTGTTTATATAGTATTGTGCACTTTATATTTTATTTCAACACTCAGGTTGTTTATGTTTATTAACACTGCACTTTGAGTGTAGTGATTTTTCCTAGCGCAGACACAATATTTTTTATTTTTAATACTATACACGAATATGGAACGTGATTGAGTGTTTGCAGCTGGACTCCACCGTTCACTTATTACTCTATAGGCATTTGTCCGTAAGTGGCTCGCAAGATTTTTACATATTATTCTGGTTCCCCATAAATCCATACCAGACCCTTATCCGAGCACGCAACCTGGCAGGCTGCAGGAAAAGAGGGGTGAACAAGAGAGCGCCCCCCCTTCTTAACCATACCAGGCCACATGCCCTCAACATTGGGAGGGTGCTTTGGGGAGAAGGACCTCATCCCCACAAGCCTTGCCCGGTGGTTGTGGGGGTCTGCGGGCGGGGGGCTTAGCGGAATCTGGAAGCACCCTTTAACAAGGGGACCCCCAGATCCCGCCCCCCGTGTGAATTGGTAATGGGGTAAAAATGTACCACTACCATTTCACAAAAAAGTGTCAAAAAGGTTAAACGCATGAGACGGTTTTTGACAAGTCCTTTATTAGTTTCTTCTTTTTTCCGCTTCTTCCATCTTCTTTCTTCTGGTCTTCCTTCGGTGTTCTTTTTCTTCTTCCTCCATCTTCTTCTTCTCCATCTTCTTCTTCTCCATCTTCTTCTTCTTCTCCATCTTCTTCTTCTCCATCTTCTTCTTCCTCCGCTCTTCTCGTCCTGCATCTTCCTGCGGCTTCTTCTCCGCTCCGTCCGCATGATCCGCCTCAGTGGGAGTCTTCCGCCACGTGACGCTTCGGTTCTTCTGACACTTCTTACATAACGAAGGGCGGGGCCACCCGGTGACGCACAGGGACTTCCTGGGACTTTCCTATGGCTTTCCCCGTGTTGTCAG
>JBBGZY010000418.1:3837500-3847568 GCA_037952925.1 Lithobates clamitans
TGCTAAACATAGCTAAAACTAGGTGCTACAGCTAGAAGACAAAAGAGGGCGCTCTCTCTCCAACCACTGGAAGAAAAACAAAAGAAATAACAGTGCAACCCCATAGTGTAGCATTAAAATATAATATTTGACAATTTGTACAGGAACAGGCCAAGATTCTAACCATGTACAGTATCTCACAAAAGTGAGTACACCCCTCACATTTTTGTAAATATTTTATTATATTTTTTCATGTGACAAGACTGAAGAAATTACACTTTGCTACAGTGTAAAGTAGTGAGTGTACAGCTTGTATAGCAGTGTAAATTTGCTGTCCCCTCAAAATAACTCAAACACACAGCCCTTAATGTCCAAACCGCTGGCAACAAAAGTGAGTACACTCCTAAGTGAAAATGTCCAAATTGGGCCCAATTAGCCATTTTCCCTCCCCGGTGTCATGTGACTAGTTAGTGTTACAAGGTCTTAGGTGTGAATGGGGAGCAGATATGTTACATTGGGTGTTATTGCTCTCACTCTCTCATACTGGTCACTGGAAGCTCAACATGGCACCTCATGGCAAAGAACTCTCTGAGGATCTGAAAAAAGTATTGTATCTCTACATAAAGATGGCCTAGGCTATAAGAAGATTGCCAAGACCCTAAAACTGAGCTGCAGCACGGTGGCCAAGAGCATACAGCGGCTTAACAGGACAGGTTCCACTCAGAACAGACCTTGCCATAGTCGACCAAAGAAGTTGAGTGCACTTGCTCAGCGTCATATCCAGAGGTTGTCTTTTGGAAATAGACGTATGAGTGCTGCCAGCATTGCTGCAGAGGTTGAGGGGGTGGGGGGTCAGCCTGTCAGTGCTCAGACCATATGCCGCACACTGCATCAAATTGGTCTGCATGGCTGTCATCCCAGAAGGATGCCTCTTCTAAAGATGATGCACAAGAAAGCCCGCAAACAGTTTGCTGAAGACAAGCAGACTAAGGACATGGATTACTGGAACCATGTCCTGTGGTCTGATGAGACCAAGCTAAACGTATTTGGTTCAGATCATGTCAAGCTTGTGTGGCAGCAACCAGGTGAGGAGTACAAAGACAAGTGTGTCTTGCCTACAGTCAAGCATGGTGGTGGGAGTGTCATGGTCTGGGGCTGCATGAGTGCTGCCGGCACTGGGTAGCTTACATTCATTGAGGGAACCAATGCCAATATGTACTGTGACATACTGAAGCAGAGCACGATCCCCTTCCTTTGGAGATTGGGCCACAGGGTAGTGTTCCAACATTAAAACGACCCCAAACACACCTCCAAGACGACCAATGCCCCTTGCTAAAGAATCTGAGGGTAAAGGTGATGGACTGGCCAAGCATGTCTCCAGACCTAAACCCTATTAAGCCTCTGTGGGGCATCCTCAAATGGCAGGTGGATGGTCTCTAACATCCACCAGCTCTGTGATGTCGTCATGGAGGAGTGGAAGAAGACTCCAGTGACAACCTGTGAATCTCAGGTGAACTCCATGCCCAAGAGGTTTAAGGCAGTGCTGGAAAATAATGGTGGCCACACAAAATATTGACACATTGGGCCTAATTTCGACATTTTCACTTAGGGTGTACTCGCTTTTGTTGCCAGCGGTTTAGACAATAAAGGCTGTGTGTTGAGTTATTTTGAGGGGACAGCAAATTTGCACTGTTATACAAGTTGTACACTCACTACTTTACATTGTAACAAAGTGTCATTTCTTCAGTGTTGTCACATGAAAAGATAGAATAAAATATTTACAAAAATGTGAGGGGTGTACTCACTTTTGTGAGATACTGTATAGGCAGGCTGAATCAGATACTGTATAGGCAGGCTGAATCAATCAATCAACTTGGGTACAACCATCCTGCTGAATTTTACATGCAATTATTGCAAGTGGCTGTTATAGCCACTAGCAATATTCACTGTGTTCTCCAGGCGGGGATGGCTCCCCCCTCCCCCCACCACCACCACCAGGAGATTAGCTTGGCAGTAGGAATTCCCCTGTCAACACTGTCTGTGTTGTTGAGGGAATGGAACACTAGGATGGCTGATTTAACACTGCTTAATACTTTTGGACTGTCAGTAAGAATTTTAAAAGCAAAAGGGATTTCTATGTTGCTTCAGTAAACTATTCAACAATTTGTCATTGCTTCGTATTTGACATATTCACATTACCCATTCATTTAAGCTCTGTGTATATTGTTTAATAGACCTCACAAATATGAGAAAAATTAAGAATTACTCTTACAACTCCACTTTAATGTGTTTCTTTTATTTGTAGACTTACAGTAATCTAACACAGTGCCCTATTTTTATTAAGGTATAAAAATTAATCTAGGCTATTAACATTTACTGTTGAATTTGAAAATGATTACTATTTATTAAATATCTACATACCTGACAAGATTAAAAAGCATGAACAAATTATAGATTATTTCTTTTAAAAGATTTACAAAATCCCTTCAAAAGATCTACCAAAGTACAATTGGTACAGTACAATAATACATCTCAAGTTGTTCTGTTAAAATAAAAAGAAGGCTTTATGATCTATTATAAGTGATATCATTTTTCAAAACCTGCCATGCTATGGTTTTCTTGGAAAACAAGGTGAATGAAAATGAAACAAAGGAAGTAGGTTATGAACACCATTAAAAAGAAATTTTAAGTAGAATTTAAAAAAAATAAAAAGAACCCTTTTAATGGCCCTTCTGGTAACTACCTATTTGAGAAAGCTTTTCTATTTTTGTGCATAGTAATGCTGCTTTACACTGAAAGACTGAGACTCCAATTCTTTGAAACTACAGTTTTTTATCCTAGGCAATATTTGTAGATATGTCCTCAAGTTCTACAGTACTAACAGCACATGTACAAGTGGAGTAACATGTGTCTCAGCTATGTAATTTAGCTACTTGTGTGGCTAGCCACAGAACAAATGTTGGAAGTCTCAGCGCAGAACACACTAGTGCTGTGGAAGGAATTTCCCCTATCGACACTGACTGTGTTGATGGGGGAATCAAGTCATTTTCTTTTCTTCCACCCATGGGGGTGCTGGAATGACATCATCCAGCCCTGCATCTGACTGCTGTTTGGCGAGTTCTTCCAACATTTACAGATGGGAGAAAAAAGGTTGGCAATCTTGTTTGATGTACACATAGGGGTGAGCATGGGGGCGCTAGCTGAGGTGGCATCAGAAGCAGGGTCTGCCTGCAGTCATTATGACAAGCAAGAGATCCAGGCTACAAACTGTGAACATCTTCCCTGAGTTGTCCAAAGTGGCTGTTAATTTGGGTGCTTTGAGAAATTTTGAGGGTGCTATAGCTCACCCAAGCACCCCCTGGCGCCATTCCTGATTTTAATTGTAAGTTGTAAAATGGCTCCTCCATATTTACTTAATAGAGGAACATATTGTATACATTACACTATATATAGTAATCTTTTATAGCATTTGACCACCAGCCAGCCGCACTGGTAAAAGCAAACAGTCTTTTTTTGTCAAAAGGTAACGTGAAACAGCTGGACTTCAGCATAAAATATACAAAACAGTCCATTATTCTGGTACACAAAATAATACTTTGGCTCACCGCCAGCATAGGCTTGTCCCACCACAGGATTTCTAAAGTTCCCACCTGCTTCAGGGGTCCAAAAATGTTGCAAGAGCTCATCAGCAGCGTCTCATTATCAAGACAGTTCATAACAACACACAGCTATATGTTACTCCACTCTGCATCTCACAGACACCTGCTGACTGCTTCCTGACCCTTTCAGCCATCTCTCACAGGTGGGTTAACCCTCTCAGGACTGAAGTTCCCGTAATCAGGGTTAGAGGCTCTTTCCCACCCAAAATCTTTTCAAGGCTCCAAATTTCAGGTCCTATATGATGACTTAATCCTGGGAGATCTGCATGTCAGTTTTCCCCCTTTTATTGATTACCTTGTAACCCCTCATCACTTAAAGGGACCACAATCCATCTCTGGCATCCTGTACAATATACAGTATATGAACGTATTGTAAACAGATAAATGGTACGCTGTTAATTTTAAATTAAACCTAAACAGATCAAACCCTCACAATTTATACACATATCGTTTTTAATTGTTATTGTATTAAGTACCACTGGATTCACAATTTACAATATAAGTATTCTCGGATATTATAATTCGCGTGAAATGGTTTGAAGCATATGCTAAACTCCACACACAGTTTGCATTGATTGTCAAAGGTACTCTTAAGCCATAGGATATATCGGCCAATTTGAAAATTGGTGGTTATTCATTACATTTTTATGTATTTAAACCTATTAGTATAAACAGATTATGGAGAACCAATGACTAATCCTCTTAAATGATATACAAAAGTGCTATTGAACAAGTACAATAATCCTTCTCAGGTAGCTATGTAGTTGTAAAAATAGGATGTAATGCTCTATTACAGGTGCTGCCAGTATTTGAAAGTAGGTTTATTGTGGTTTTCTTGGATAAAAGGGTGCAATGAACATGCAAAAAAATTACCTGAGGCAGTTCAATCTACTGTATTTTAGAATAAAAAATGAAAAAGAAAATCTATTGTTAAAAAAATTATTTAGTAAAAAAAAAAAAAAAACATTGTTCAGCTTGTATACTGGCCACTGCTTAGCCTCTACCCATGCCTGTTACCTGCCTATTATACAAAGCGGCTACTATTGTCTTACTCTTCAGTCTAAAGCGGGCCATACATGGTTCAAAATGTGGTTGGTTGTGCAGAAGTCAATCTACCAATCAACTGCCTTGTTGAAAAATTTTCATTCAATCAGCGCCACCGTCCTTAGCTGGCAGTGCTGACCAGTGACAGCAGGGAAGCCTTGCCATTGTCATGGATGGGGAAATTGAGACATTTTTTTGCTCAACCCACTGTTTGAATTAAAAAAATAATCATCTAGGGATGTCTAAATTTCCTCTTTTTTCAGACTATTTTTAGCCCTCAAGCAGTAAAAAGACCTACTAAAGTGTTTGGGTTCCATTGTAATAAAATAGCAGGTGTGGAATTTGTGTCAAAAGACAGGACACAACACAAGCTGTTCCTGTGTGGGACACCAGATCTAGGAGATACTGAGGTATACGCAAGAACCTCCATTGTTCTGCATGCAGAAGTCAGTCACTTGCTATAGGGCATACAGAAGGACCCTTGTGGTATGGAAAGCTCCTTCAGCCTCATATGTGCATAGGAAATCCCCATGCTGGGATTGCCAGCCCAAAAAGCAGTAGATCTCCTGTGTGATGATAATGAGGTCAGACAATTCCAACTTGGGGATTGAATGAGTCATATTGAATATTCAATTGAGTGACATTAAATGAGTGAACAGAATGCCACCATGATTTTTCCAGAATACTCTAGTCAATACCAAAATCCGTCAGATTAAAATCCCATGTCTGTGCTAGGCATTCGTGGGAGATAACACAGGCCAGCTTGACAAAAAGTGGATCAGCTATAAACCACATTGTAAACCGTGATACATTTCTGCCTGGGCATGGCAGCCTTTTTATTTAACTATTCTTTTATTGAATAAAGCAAAATAAAATACAGTGAACAACAAAGTAAATGAAACTTTGATTGTGCCCAACCTTCCTTTATATTCATACAATACTTGCAATATCAAATAAGAGAAGCCAACAACTGTATACAGGCATACCCCACTTTTAGGTACACAATGGTACCAGAGCGTGTATGTAAAACAAAAACGTACTTAAAGTAAAGCAATACCGTTTTTCACTTCTAGGGTGTAGTGGGGGGTCAGGGGCTGTAGTGGGGGTGTCAGGGGCTGTAGTGGGGGTGTCAGGGGCACACTGGAACAGGGGGCGCTATGCCCTTTGAGCTTCAGCTCCTTCTACTGTGGCTGCAAAATGTCTGTACAGTACTTCCGAGGCACTTTACATACACTCGTGGGTATGTACGTAAAGTGAGTGTACTTGAAGCGAGGTATGCCTGTAAAGGATCAGCAATTATTCAAAGTAATAGCTTTATACAATCATAGCCAGAAATATGCCTGTCACCCCATTTGGGATGAAGCTGTTTACACTGTAAAAAATAAACATAAAAGACAGTAAAACATAAAATGATCAACAACATCTTGGAGCTACATGTGCAACTACCAATTTCATAGATACAAAGAGTGAAAAGATAGGTAAAGATTAGGACAAAATACTAGGACAAATATAAAATATTAGGACAAAAAAATAGGTCAAAATTGGAGATCGACTTCTATTGGACCTGGCATTCTCACGTTGCTGTCCAAGAGCTGTTCTAGATCGTGTTCGGTGAGCAATTGGTAAATCCATGCCTGTAACAATAATGGGAGAGATTTCAGCATTCCTGTCATGTAACCCTTTCTATCACAATTTTAAACTTCAATGACTAGGGCAAGTGTCTCATTTTTAACAGATTTCAAGTCTGACAGAATGCTGTAATTAAAGGGCACTGCCAAAAAATGTGTAGTAATGTCCCAGTCTCTTTATTACATCGCCAGCATAACTTAGAAATTTGCGGGTAGAATTTGTTCATTAAGGCAGGAACCCTATACCACCTAACCAATAGCTTATAACCCTGTTCTTGAAAGCGGCTTGCTATGGAGGTTTTATGAGCCAATAGAATAACCCTGTTAATTTGCGATCTTGTAAAAAAGACCTGGATGTCCTCTTCCCAGCGTCGTATATACGCAGGAATCTGGCCTTCTGGAGGCTGAATAATCTGTTTATACAAAAGTGACAACATGTGTGGTACATGTTTCCCCTATGCATATAAACACTCAAAGGGTGTCAGTGGCCTTACATATAATTCCGCATCCGCTATAGACCTTAAAAAGTGTGACAATTGAAAGGCAGACCACGGGCTTAAAGTGGGGTTCCACCCAGGGGGGCCGTCCAAAAAAAAAAAAATTAAAAGTCAGCAGCTACAAATACTGCAGCTACTGACTTTTAATTGGACACTCACCTGTCCCTGGGTCCAGCGATGCGGGGGATCGAGGCCCCGCTCGTCTCCCCCCTCCGCTCGTCGGCGCCGGCATTTCAACTGTGGGCGCCGGGCTGTGGCTTCACAGCCTGGCACCCACTGCGCATGCGCGAGCGGCGCCGTGCGCCGTGATTGGCCGCTCAATCACCTGGGACCTGAATTGGGTCCCAGATGATTGACAGGAGGGAGGGAGCAGAGCGGAGCCCTTCCTGTGCCGAGGAGGAAGTGATGTCACCAGCCCAGGCTAATGGACAGGCAGACTACGATGGATCACCTAGCAACAGGCATTTAGAGGTAAGTAAAAAAAAAAAAAATATCCAAATGTTTTTTTGTTTTTTTTTTTAGAATTTTTTAGATAGGTTTGTTTTTTTGGGTGGAACCCCACTTTAAGGGAGGCTGGGAAAGAGTGGAAATGTCTTGCGTTGACATTCAACCCTGTTGGGTAACAAAATGCATGCATCTGGTTCTACCTATTCCTATCAACCCCCGAAGCTGTTTATTATCAAGCCCAGGCTCCGTATTTGAAACCTGAAGACCACTGATCAGAGGGTCCGATCTAATTTTGCAGAGAAAGGGCTCTAAGGTTAACACAAACATTACTGGAAAAAGAGGACAACCCTGTCTCGTCCCATTAGACAAAGAGAAATACTCTGAACAGGCCCAGCACAGCCGCAGTGGGACCAGTATATAATGCCTGAATCCATGACAGCATTCGCTCCCCAGGCCGATATGTCTAAGAGTAAATTGAAGATATTGCCAATCCACCCGATCCAATGCCTTTTCAGCATCTGTTGATAAAAGGAGAGAGGGCCGGTTCTCTGAATGAGCCCTTACAGTGTTGACTCTGGGCTCTCTCTGTGGGATAAAACCTACCTGGTCTGCGTGAATAAGATGAGGAAAGTGTGGCAATAACCTATTCGCTAGGATTTTTGAGAATAGTTTTAAGTCAACTTTTAAAAGAGCTATAGGCCGATAGTTCCCACATTGAGTAAGATCTTTATCCTGCTTGGGAATCACAATAATGTGGGCCCTCAAAGCGTCCTCTATTAGCTTACCATTAGCTGAAATGGAGTTGTAAGCACATAAGAAGTAAGGAGAGAGAACGTCCTGGAAAGTTTTATAGTATATAAGATTAAACCAGTCGGGACCTGGGGTCTTCCCTGGTTTAGAGGATTCTATCGCCAAGGCCAGTTCTTTATTTGTTATAGGGGCCTCCATCCCTGCAATTACCTCCGGCGGAAGTAGGGGCATACCTGATGCTGTCAAAAAGGAGGAAATCAAATCTGCCCGGGTAGAGCATTGCTGGGTTTGGGTATTTTGCAGATTATAAAGCCTCCAATAAAATTTTTGAAATTCCTGAGCTATAGCCGCAGAATCTGACAGCTTAATGCCAGAGTTGGCTGTGATTTGGGTGATATGTGATTTTGTTTGAGAACCTTTCAGTGCTCTAGCTAATAGAACACCCAGTTTATTTCCATACTCGTATATAGACTGTTTATATCGACTCAATTTCTCCCTTACTTCTGAATTCGCAATTTGATTATACTGCTGACGTAGGGAGAATAATTCTTCCTGTGTCTGCTTAGCGAGTGTTTTTTTGTGAATGGACTCAAGTTTACCAATCCTCACAAGTAACATCTCAGTTTCCAACCGCCTTAGTTTTTTTATCCTGGCTCCGTGTTTATGCGCCTCAATACAGTCGGAGATGTATTAGGTTGGTCATTCTAGCTAAAATATTCTGCTAAACCCTGTAGAGCCTCAGTCATGGTAGTTGGGTCCTTTAACAGTGTATCATTTAGCCTCCAGGACAGGGTCCTTGTAGCCACTATATTTAGATCTATATCTAAGTGAGCCGGTCCATGGTCAGCAAGCAAAATTGGATCTATCGAAGTTGCTCGAACTCTGTCCAGCTCTTTTTGTGGAAGAAAAAAATACCGTATAGTATAAGTCGAGTTTTTCAGCACATTTTTTTGTGCTGAAAGTGCCCCCCTCGACTTATACTCGAGTCAAGCACTTTTCTGCAGCAAAAAATTTCATTTTCTGAACCGAATTTGGGGCTCCTTATCTCAGGGCCACTTAGAGCTAGGAACCCCATATTTGGTGTACAAACCCAGTGGAACTGGTACCATAACATATCCAAAGCTGGGGTTCCTAGCACCAAGTGGCCCTGAGATACGGGGCCCCAAATCCGGTTCGGAAAATGTCATTCTCTGCTGCAGAAAAGTGCTTGATATGTTCTGAAGTGATTTTTGGGGCCCTGTATCTCGGGGCCACTTGGTGCTAGAAACCCCAGCTTTGGAAATTTTATGGTGCCAGTTCCACTGGATTTGCACAGCAAATTTGGGGTTCTTAGCACTAAGTGTCCCCGAGATACGGGGCCCCAAATTCGGTCAACTGTGTCCATCTGCAGCAATGTCATTTCGGGACCCTTTGGGATCAGAGACCCCAAATTTTGGCTGCAGCTAGGGGGCATCTAGGAACCTTTAACTACCGAGTTTGAAGTTCAGGGGACCTATGGCTGCAAATGGGCACAGTGAGGCATGCAAATGGGCATTGTTGACCCTCTTTTCCACTTACAGTAGCTGTGCATTTCTCACCCTCGTCTTATACTCGGGTCAATAAGTTTTTCCGATTTTTTTGTGGTAAATTAGGGCCTCGACTTATACTCGGAACGACTTATACTCGAGTATATACGGTAATCAATTCTTGATAATGATGAATGAACTGAAGAAAAAAAAAGTATAGTCTCTTACATTGGGATGTTGTAAACGCCATATATCTACCAGTTGAAGAAGATTTAATTCTGCCTTTAGTCGCTTTAAATAAGAGAATGATAGATGAGATACACCCCTTGAGACATCTAGGAGTGGATCATATGCAAAATTAAAATCCCCTCCTAAAATCAATACCCCATCCCTATGCTCCAAAATCAGAGGAACCAAAGACCTTAGGAAAAGCATCTGATTCGAGTTAGGAAAATATACATTAACCAAGGTTACCCGAGTAGCGCTGATTACGCCCTTAACTATCAAAAATCTACCTTGCTCATCGCTAGTGTATGTACCTAGCGACCATGGAACAGAC